>JABUQX010090729.1:0-34874 GCA_015478945.1 Trachelipus rathkii | reverse complement strand
GTTTGGAAAATAAGGAATTATTTTTTCTTTCTTAAAATCAGTTTATAATAATCGTCCCAAAGAGCTGATGTTTTTGACATGAAACGTTTCCCCAGCGAATTGCCTAAGTTAACATAGCCATTTAATAATCTTCTGTTGGAATAGTTGACCTTAAGCTACGGTTTAACATGTCGTTAACGGTAGCTTAAACGACTTTCATTGCACAAGTAGTTGATTAGAAGATCTGTGGAAAGTCTTCTGATAGTTGTGGACTGTTGGGGAAAATGTACAATGATTTTGTAGTAAGTGCTGTAACTATTTTCTCATCTATTTGTTCCTATCTGAATCATTCCAGAAATTAACAAAGATTCTGCTTTCACAATGAGGTTTGTCATATGTATATTCAGTTTATAACGAGTTCAATTTCTTTTTAATCATCGGGATCTTGTTGAATTTTTTCTTGTTCTAACTGGTGCCAGAAATGCAGGAAACGGTTCTTATGTTATATTTGTTTATTGTTCCGAAAAAGTTTGAAATCAGAGATGGAAAATGATAGAATCAAGATAAAGTATAAATAGTGCAACTCTGAAGCAATCCTTCCAGCAGAACTTATTGATTGTGGCCATGAGGCTGGAATGTTCCTTGGTTACGCACTGCTTGAAGATGAAAAATCTTGGCAAAAATCTATAGATTTTTAAAAAATTCCTTTAAAAAGAGACTGCAATATGTATTTTCATTTCCATCAGTTTTTTTAAAATATTCAAAAAGTTTTTCATTTCATTATTTATAAATTTTAACTTATAGTTGTAATATTTCCTATAGGCTTCCAAATTATGACTTTATTTCGTTCATGAGTAGTACTAGTCTACATAGTGTGGGGTGAGCATCACCCCATCTTCAGATGGGGGTAATGGGCCATGTCAGTTGAGGCATGTATTTTTTAATACTCAGGTACCTTCCTGGACTTTTTTTTTAGGCATTTTTCTTATATTTCAAGCATTTTTTAGCCTTTTTTTCTTAAAATTATTTTTCTTAAAGCATTTCACTTTTTAGCCTATTTTTTATAGACCTAGCACTTTTTAGCCTTTTTTAGCGGCTTTTTTACTCAGATACCTTCCTGGACCTTTTTAAAGCATTTTCCTTATTTCATGCGCTTTTTTACCCCATTTTTATATTTAACACTTATTACCCTTTCTATATAATTTTAAATACTCTGGCTATCTTCACTTGGGTGCTTTCCTTCTTCTTCCTCTCTCTTTTCTTTCTTCGCTTTATTTTATTTATCTTATTTTTTTATTTTTAGGATTTTCATTTATTTTTTTTTTTTTCGCGGATTTCCCCGCCCCCTTAAGGGGTGGGGGGGGGGGTTCTCGGAGTTCACCAACGCGTTTTCGTCTTAACCAGCAAGGCCCCGCGACAACCGCAGCCGAACCAGCCGCGCACCGCACGCATGCCACCAAGCCCGGGACCGTTTTTATTTACGGCTGTTTCGCCCTCGTTTTCTTATAACTCATGAATGTAATTTTTAATATCACGAATGAACAATACTTTAATTACACTCCCCTTATTACACACTTACCCTCATCATTCCAGTCCTTCCTCTCTACCCCAGTATTCATTTCACGCTATCTCTATACCATTCATTCACCGTGGATGCTTTATCTGTCTGTGTCTCCAGAGATATTCCCAATCCCTATACCATCAGTTTTCATTGAATCTATTTTCAAATTTTGCGTCCTATTACTATTTATATTATATATATTATATATATATATATATATATTATATATATACTATTATATATTATATATATAATTATATATATATATATATATATATATATATATATATTATAGGTTGCTCTTTTGTACTCTTCTGGAAGGTTCACTGGGTTCCTGACCCATTGGGCCTTCTATTTAAGGAATGGCGCCACCATGTCATTTTATACTACTCTTAGTACATTATGTATGTACATGCGGTTTGCTGCATTGATATATGCATCTCGCGCATTGCTATAATCTTCTATTATCTGATTGCGCAATCATCCCACCCAAGAATGAACAAAGGAATGTGGGATTTAAAAATGTGACCTATCTACCAGTCACTACGAACTGGAACTCGACCGCGTGCTTCTAAGGAAGTGTATAGGATTAACTAATTGGGCTCGCGTTGAATGCCTTTAATATCATTAAACAAATGTTACTTATATATAAATCATTTTATGCATAACAAAATTTTGGAAATAGTATTTCCATATTAAAAGTTTAGAAAAAGCGCATCTCGACAAATTAGCGTTATATATATATGCAAATTTATATATATATACTATACATACATACATATATTCACAAACCTCTCACATATATATATATATTATATATATATATATATATAATATATATCTTAATTATTTATTATATAAATATATATTATAATTAATATATATATATTAATATATATATTATAATATATATTAATATATATATTAAAAATATACTTATAACTTTATAAATATAACGTATTCTATATATTATAATATATATAATTAATATATAACATGATATTAATATATATACTATATTATTGATAAATATATATAATATATATAATATATATATTATATATTATAATAATATTATATTAAGATATATATATATTATTATTAATACTATATTTATTATATATATTACTAACGAACTTTTGAACTACATCACAACAAAGAAATTAAAATCTAACATCCAATACATACAATCAACCTAATATACTAATATCATACTAATATATTTAAATATATACTATAATTATACTTACCACTTCAATACACTATTAACACACTCCACCTAAATCTATCCTATTACTATATATATATTTAACGCTTATTTACTTATATACTTATATATAATAGAATACATCATATCAATCCACACACAACACAACTAATACACTCACACCATACTATTAGTTAGAGTGACTATATACATTATTATCATTCTACTAACACATTTATACTAACCCACCCATTAGGCACTTATGATACTATCATCAATAAATTATGCCATACTACTATTATCACACAATACAATATACAATTGTTAACCTCATAGACACATACACCACTATATACTACATATTACCATCACACTTACTACCATACTACCTTAACTCAGACTATGTCCAATGGATACATACTCACTCACTATATAAATACCCTTGACACACCTAACACATACAGTCTACACTAACTTATATGTCACTTATAACTGCATACACTACGAGCAACTACCTCAGTATATATAAGGTGCTATAATTTCTTACACCACTCAAATATATACTAGTCATTATATATATAATAATTTATTATATATATAATATTAATATATTAATAATAATATATTAATATATAATATATATATATATATAATCATATATATATATTATATATAAATATTAATATATATTATATATTATCTATATATTATATTATTAATATATATATTAATATATTATAATTATATATTAATATATATATATATAATTATATTATATATTTATATTATATATATTAATATATATATATTATAATATATATATTTAACTTTGATTTGACCATGATTATATTCGCTAATTGACCTTGTCCGGATTACCTTATATTTAATTACCCTGCCTACTAACCTAGCCTAATACAGTGAAAAATAATAATGAAAAATTACTTAAACATAAATTCCATTAACCTACAACCTCATTAATTAACCTCATATACCCTAAAACTACCTAAAATAAACCTAAACCTATCTGATACTCCTACACCTAGCTACCCTATATCTACTACTCCTGACAGCCTTCACCCGCCTTGAGTCATCCAGGTTAACTGATGACATAGTTTATACCTTTTGTAAGGTAGTATCTTGTGCATTTAAAATGATTGAGTCTAATGTAGTAACTCATGTAACTGTTGGTATTAATCTATCTTATTAACTTATTTCTCAATCAGTGCTTACATACACTCACAACATCACACACATCCAAAACACACACACACTAACATACATACATAATTACACACATACACACAACAACACACACACACAACACTACGCAATAGTAATACACACACATATCTATGATATATATATATATATACTATTATAACATACACTTTATTTTACACTTAATATATATATATCAACCACATCAACCACAAACACCACATCATAGCATACAACACACCTCACATATATCACCTATCATGATTCATCCTATATAAACATATATCATCACTTATAGACTCAACCTTATTATATACAGACAATTTTCACATTATCGCACTTACATCTTACCAATGACACATACATTTACACTTAATACACAGCGGTCACTCAACACACACATTCACACACACAACACAACTATGTATATACACACATTCACTATGAACACTTACACTGTACCAATAAGCATACTACAACTTATATCTTTTATATCATATACGACTCGCCATGCAGTTTACCATGCTATAAGGATAAACAGCCAGCGACTCCCCTTTGGTCTATACTCCATATGGGGTTACATTTTAGCCCTCCCTTTTTTACTGTCACTTAAACATTTATTTTTATTTATTAAAACAATATACTTTACAGACCTTAAAGCAGTAACATCTAGTGAATCAAATTAGAGGTGTTTTAAACTAAACGCCTTAGACGGGGAATGGATTTGTAATGCTTATTTGTTTTACTGATCTTTAATGCTTTAAGCTCATGTTTTACTGCAATTTAACTGCCGATGTTTTACTGCTAACATTAATTTGTTGAGATATGTTTACTAGCCTTAATCTACCACTTACTGATTTGATTTAAAACCATTACCATACCTTAAAGCAGTATCAGGTAAATCAATGAATGGTGCTACCTACAACCTAAGGGGGTGATTTTAGTATGCTTTGTTGTTTTTACGTCATTTTATGCTTTATAACTCATGTTTTACTGCCATTTAGACTAACAATTGTTGTGTTTACTGTATTTTAAACTATATACTTCTTAAGACACACCGCAAACTAAAAAAATTCCCAAAAAATTTACATCAAGGTAACCGTGTAAAACAATTCTTTGATACAGATAGAAAGGTAATTAACCATAACCTGGGGGGATTAGTATTGCTTTTATAGATTAATTTTGACTAGCTTTACTGCTTTAACTTCATATGCTTTACTGCTTTGTTTTACTGTTTTCCTGCTTTACATCATATGTTTTTACTGCCTTTAACTCAACAATATTCATTAAATTAACATACCTTAAAAGCAAGAATTAAAATCAGTAAAAATTCATAAGGTGTATAAAACCTACACCAAATGAGGGGGCTTTAGATAAATTTTTGCTTCTTCTGTTTTTTTTACTCGTTTATTTTAATATTCATGTTTAACTCATGCTTTAACTCATGTTTTACTGCTTCAACTTTCTGCTTTATAGTTTTAACTTTCTGCTTTACTGCTGTAACTCATATTAATTAATATAAACATTATGTTTTTTATTTCTGTTTATTAATTCCTCTCTTACTTTTATTTTATTCTTATTTTTATTTCATTTTTAAATTATCATTTTTTAATATTACTTCCGTCCATTATATTTTTTATTTTTTTTTATATATAATATTTGAAGTTTACTTCAAGTCTATAGTTATTATTATTTAGAACACCCATTTACACACACACACACACACAACACCACACACACCACGACACCACACCCACACAAACCACACATATTACACTATATAAACAATTCACTATGACAACTTTAATACACACATTCACTATGACACTTACAATTCATACCTCCATAGAACAATAATACATTATAACACTGTATACTACACATGCGGTCAGATGCTCGAAAAACATCGAACGAAACTAATGCACTTATATTACACACAGTTCACTTATGATACTATTACACACAGTCACTTATGACACTACAATTTTATCCATGACACTGTGACATTTACACTAGCACTCACAACAGGATTTACTTACACTCACACGATTTACTTACACACACTAGACACTTTTCTCTTGAATTTTAACAAATCAGATTAACTTGATGCAAGTTTGTTTATTTCTTTGTTCAGTTCTTTGACTTAGAAATAAGAAATTATGTTCAATTTTTCGAGTATTATTTTGGTAAAGTCTAAAACACTCATCCTCCTTCTTCTTTATGTTTCTTTGTCTTTCTCAACCTGACTCAGTTTCCTTATTCTCGGAAGACGATTAAATAATTTCTGACCAATCACATACGCGGAGACTGGCGATGCCTGATAAGAGGGAAGAAAGGATTACCCCGACCAAATCGGAGGCAGAAAAGATAAGGTGCTGATACCAACAATTTTCCCCCTCCTTGTTTACGGGAGTGGGCGGAGGAACCCCCCCCACCTGCGTACAACGGATTTACCCGACTAAACCCCCGCATCAGCCAGCACATGCCTCCTTCAGTGCTTTGACAAAGAGCGGGAGTTCCGGATGACTCTCTTATTCCCCGAGAAATGGAGGAATGGAAAATAATAACCTACCCGCCGATATTTACCTCGACAGCTTAGGTACGTCCCTACCCGCTGGGCACATCGTCATACACACGTGTGGCGGATTATACTTGCCAAATTACGGCGTATCTTTTTAAGTAAAAAAAAAAAAAAACTTAATAAGAAAGTTCATTTATTTCTTAACCGCAGAACACCAATTAATTAAGAGTCTAACCCTCAACCCCACATTAATCCTTCTATTTAACCAACACTCACCATAAAATCAACTCCAAAAGACCCAACCCACTACTAGGATTATATAAGTGAATTAAAAATCATTTGTATTTTTTATTTCCTACGTTCTAATTATATTTCTTTTCACATGTTATCACTAGGACTTCTTCAACTCACAATAATAAGGTCTCTAAATTTAACGGGAGCGACTTTTCCCTCAAACGATAAACGTTATGCTGCTCAACCACATTTTACCAGAAAAAGTTGCATGTACGCGTTCATTGCAATATATTTGTATTGATCCTGGAAATTCAGGCGCTTAAATCGCCCTCTAGCTATCGGTGGTTCAAAGGTTATCTAAATTTTAGGACCGTATTAAGTATCGTGAGATATATAATTCTCCAATCACATTTTTTACCTTCTATATGGTTTTTTATTTTATTCTGTGCTTTATCTTGTAGTGAGTGTTACACAGTTTTGCATGGGTTGTCTACGTAGGTCAGTTTTGTCTACCAGTGAATTGTTGGATCTCGCTTCAAATTCAAATCGTACATATTTCAGTATATATAATACTATAAATATAAATGAAAAGTTAGACCAATTAATAGTTTTTAACGACTGATACTAATAATGTTCTTCGCAATTTAAAACTTCATGTACGCGTCATGTTCTCATATACTATATGTAGTATATACTGATTCCTACTAATTCCTCGATAGTCGTATAATAAATATAAATTGTCTATATACGTGGATATATTGTTATATATATATCAATAATATTATTATAAATATAAAATCATAAAACATATACCTTATATACCTAAAAGCAGTAAAACAGGATAACTCTCTGAATACTCTATATATAATAAAATAATATAATGTATTTTATAGTTATAGCCCATAGTGAAGATCATCTGGGATATAGATATGATTATATCTCTTGGTGCGGGTATAATATCTATTACCATGGCCGCTAATAAGGATTTATGTTAAACATATTCAAAAAGAAATAAGTAAAACAGTCAAAAAATATGTATATCCACAAGAACGATTCTTAATATTGCTAGATTTAAAAAGGCAATAAGATATATATTTGACAATAAATTTGAATGGCTATACAGGAGTCTTCGTAAGGGTTCCCACTACCTGTCAAAATGCCCATTATAACTCAAATAGATTTTATAAACTGTGTCATTTTTCTTCTTCTGACCATAAATAAACATATTTCGCGTCTTTATAACAAATAAACGTTATTTACACCGAAGGAGAAAAATATAAAGATTACTTTGAGTAATCACTACAAAAATTGTATCAAAGATGTCCATTCTTACTAAAGACCTGTTGAAGGATTAATTTTTTTTTTATGGATATATATATATTATATATATATATAAAATTACTTTTTTTTTTATAACAAAATAAAAAAGTTTCTTAATATAAAATTAAAATTTCTTTATTACTAAATATAACAAAAATTATTTATCTTTTAATATAATTAATGGTTAATTCCAAAATAAATTCAGTTTGCATAGATATTGATGCATTGAATTTCCCTGATTGTGTAAAAAAAATATTATAAATATAAAAAAATGCAAAAGAAAACATTCCTAAAATTAGCAGTCATTAAAATATTCAAATACTTAATTATGATTCAATTATTAATATAATAGAGGAATATATAATTTTGCTGCTCTGAACTGATTCAGGACATCTCAGCCTATTGAATGTCTTCGATGTTAATATATAATAGTACTGATTAGTATTTTTTTGCAAGCATTGCAAAAACCTGTAAAAACAAGTCTGTTTCTCTCGGATTGTCAAACTGTACAAGTAGTTTTAGTTGTGTGTAAATGTGCAGTGTGCGGGCTTAGCTGGTCAGTGGTATCTTTTATGCGGTGGCCAAGGTGTGATTTTTGTTAGTGTTTATGTGGTAGTAGTGATATTCTAACCCCTTATTCTTTCACCACTGAATGGAGATTTGCTTTTCCCTATCCAAAGAATGGTTGCTTGACAGGTAGTTTTCCAATTTCTGATCTAACTTAAGTTTTCTGATTTTCGATTGTCTTCTAGTTTTAGATCTCTTCTTTCCGAGGTATAGAGAACGTAGTTCTGTATCATCACAAGATAGATGTGGAACGGTATCGCTGCCCATAATTTATGTTGTTTGTGGCTCTAGCTAATTCTTGCTTTGTGTCCGTGTGTGTAATAAGATTACAACTATCACTCTCTCTGGTTATACCAGTCTTATTATTATATGTGTGTATTGGTTATTTATGTTTCAGTAAAATTAAAATTCTCTTTCTCACTCAATTTCTGTGTGTGCTCTAATCCAGCCCAGTGTAAAAAGACTAACTTTGGCCTCTTTCAAATTGATTTACAATGATTTAAGTCTTTTGATGGACGCTTGGAGTTTGAATGTAATCTCGCGCTTATAAATTTGTCTTATGGATTATAATCTGTTATCTAGATACAACCTCGAACCCTATTATTGTTTGACTTGTTTGCCCATGATTTTGTATCATACGTGAATGTGTGAGTGAATAAGTGCCCACTATCCGTGTGTTGTAGAAATCGGTCATGTGACCAACCGAGACATTAGTGTGTGTATACAAAGCTGTATACATGTAATAGATTTGCTATGTGGATTAATGTCATTAAAGGTAGATAACCATAGTAATCGTATTCTGCTCTTATTGCTTTTCTCAACCTTCATCTCAGAAAACCGGTGACTTTTATGATGATACATCCGTGTTATAAAAATGTGCTTCTTGATGACTCAAGTGTAAGTCTGCTTTCTGTGTTGCTGTCTCATGGTCGTGTTTGCATCACCCAAAGTCATTTACACGCGCTATTGAATAGCCGCATACGATTTGAGAGTTGATACTACTCCAAGCTGGGAACATGACATATAATTTTCCTTATCATAGCTCACTATAGCCTTCCTGGAGATCATGTTCCTTCAATTGTGATGGGTGTCTTGTGTGTTGTGTGTGTGTGTGATATGTGTGGTGTTCTAAATAATAATATAACCAATGGCATGATAGTAATATACATAGTATATATAAAATAATAAAAATAAATAAAAAAATAATAAAATAATAATAAAATAAATAAATAATTATAAAATAAATAAAAAGCTAATTTAAAACAAAAATAAAAAAACATATATGGTTAATAACTTATAATGATGTTATTGAAGCAGTTCTTCAAAGCAGAAGTTTAAACGTTAGAGCAGAAGTTAAAGCAGATAAAACATAGAGTTAAAGCGTTTAAAACATTGAGTTAAAGCAAGTTTAAAACAGTTAAAACAATAATGTATAGCATAGATTATGAATGACACTAGGCATAGCATACCTGATTTACTTCTTAAGGTTATTGTATGTTGATGAAATATGGAGCTTAAAGGTGTAAAACATATGATTGTTTAATGTTTATGCATAAAAATTGAGATAAAGTCAGTAAAACTGATGTTAAAAGCAGATAATTCGCGTAACAAAAAAAGCATTTACTTAAATCCCCCTAGCGTGTAGGTAAACCTCTATTGTATTGTACTGATTTACTGTTTTTAGGTTTTTATAGCATTTAACTTATGTGAGGTTAATAGTTTTAACAGTTATCATGTTAACAGTTTGAAACATTTGATTTAAATCAGTAAAATTATGAGTTAAAGCAGTTAAATACAGTAACAAAAGCATACTATACTGTCCCTAGGTTGTTAGGTAATACTCTATTGATTTACTGATTTACTGCTTTAAGGTACTTAATATAGATGTTATAAAATATGTGAGATTAGCTCGAGTAAACATATAAGGTTAAAGCACTATAAAGTAAAAACATTAGAAGGTTAAAGCATGTAAAACTGTAGTTTAAAGCAGTAAAACAGTAAAAACAAAGCAATACTAATCCCTTTGTTGTTAGGCAGGATGGCTGACTTGATTTACTGATTTACTGCTTATAGGTAGTGTTAAAAGTATATGTTTTTAAAATTAAATGTTGCCGATGCCTAAATTTAGGATGGGCTAAAATATGACCCATGGAAGACCAAGGGTTGGTCGTGTGATTTTTATACATGAAGTTTAAAGTGTACAGTGTAAAATGTAAAGTGTAAGTTCTATGGTAGATGTAGTGTTCATAGTGGAATGTGAATAATGCTGTATTAGTGTAAGAATAGAGAGAGTGTGTATTGTGTGGTGTTGTTAATGTGACCGCTTGTGTGTTTTAAGTTGATAAATTAAAGATGTCATATGGGTAAATGTAGTGTACTTATGTGATTTGTGTATAAGTATCATAGTGAATGTTTGTATAAAGTTGTCATAGTGAAATGTGTGTGATGATGTGTGTGTGCGGTGTGTGTGTGTTTGCTCAAATTAAAAATAGTTTGTGTGTATTTGTGTGTGTATATATAAGATATATATATTGTGTATGTTGTATAAGTATAAGTGTGTGCTGATGTGTGTGTGTGGTGGTATGGATAGAATTAAATATGTGTGAATAAATACAAAAATAAAAAATAAAATAGAAATTAAAAATGAAATGTGGATAGTGTGTGTGTGTGTGGTGTGATGTGTGTGGTAATGTGATGTAGAATGAATGTGTGTGTGTTGTGTAGTGTGTGTGTGTGTGTGTATGTGTGTATTACAATAAAAATAGTCCTAATATTACACGCCAGGAAAATAAGTTAGAGGAAATAGGAGAGTTACAATATGGCACATTGACCTTACATTTTTTTTATTTTTTTTTTTTTTTTTACAGTTATCACACCGTGCTAATTCACGGGGCAAGCCCTATTATATTCAGAGAGGAAAGGAAGTGCCTTACCCACTCTCAATACAATGAATTTTCATACTATACGCAAATTACGCAGCATATGAGCATAGACGCGTGGGCTCTTAAAGTGAGGAGATATATATTAAATTGTTAAGTAAGGAAACACATTTGTACAGAGGATAGAGAATTCCACAAGAACAGATGGTGGCAGGAAAGAAGGAAGCAGGCACCGCCAGCGAAAACAGTCTGGATTGTTGCTAACATCAAACACTTAGGAAACAAGGCTCATTGTGCCGACACAGCACCCCTTATTTTGTGCTGCTGAGAGGCGTCCTCAGTGGGGCGGCACATCGCTTGAGGTGGAAATTGACTCCCCGAGCAAACCGCTCCGCTACTGGCTAGTAATATGGTTACTATAGAAAAAGAGATAAAGCACCCAACATCTGCGCGCAAAAGTTATCTAGGGGTCAATGTTAACTAGAACAGTACATGGGACAGTTTATAATGGTCTCTTTTAGCCTTTTGACATCGTGTTATCATATCATGCTAGCGTGACTCTCTACAGTTTATTAGTCTATTAGCTCTAGCCTCAAGTACTCCATACAAGGGCGGATGAGACCCTTGGATAACTGGAGTAAAACTGAGCAGAGGAAAAAAAGTCACGCAGTATAAACACTGAACTCCCCAGTTTCTTTGAGGCCGCGATCCTTAGCAACATTGTGATGTGAGGTTTCCAAGGACATTTTTTAGTTATATTTGCAGGCCAAAGGAGTGGTTATATTATTGTCAACAGGAAGCAGACGAAGAGAACCGTTCGAAAGGAGATAGAGAGAAAGTTAGAAAGGTGTTTGAGAGAATTTGTAGAGTTGGTCGTTTTTTAAAGAATTATTAAATTCACAATGGTTTCGGCCAGACCCCACCGGAAATTTCTAATGCAAGTTATCAGCGGAGACGGAATGGGAGTGCAGAAAGATTTAAGACGAGATGGCAATTCTAGCGAAGTTTAAAAGAAGGAAGCAGCAGATTGAAATGAGTGAAGAATATATGATAGGGTCGCTTAGTTCATCGCATTATGAGTGGAATAAGAGTTGATTGTGCGACGAGAAGATATCAAATCATTCAATGAAAAACGCAGGGAATAACAGTACGGAGATATAAGACAAGAACCCTGAGGAACACCACTATTGACAGAAAGGAAAGGAAGAAGTCGCCCCAAAATCAAAACAACAAAGCCGATATTAGCAGCGACAATTTCTTTTGAAAAGAAGAAGCGAGACATAAGATAGCTCAATAAGAGAAGGTAGGAAGATCCAATAGCGACGGGGATGCTTGGAGGACTCGAGTGGACCCGCGTTGCCTTATACCCGGTCCAATGCTTTGGATTATGGTCAAGCGCACCAGCTACAAAGTACTCCCCGTATTTTCAATCTGAGTGGTGCGGAAACCTTAAAATCTTGTTTAGTCAGGACAATATTATTCACTCATGATAGAAGCCTCGAGCGTTCACGTAAAAGCTTACCGTACTGGCGATCGTGAACAGAAGAAGGGAATGAGTGATTCCAGTATATGGTTCTAAGAAAAATGAGAGTTTGGAGAAAACGTAGGTTCAAAGATCTTAGAGAATACATGTTTTAATAAAGCCTATAGGCCGATAGTTACAAGGATCAGAGCAGCTTCCTTTTTTCGGAATAGGAATATAGTTGAATGAGGGGCGCTTACAAATGCAAAAACGAAAAGTGCTGTATTGTAAAGGCTAGAGAAGAGGATATTAGTCTGAAACGAGAGGATTGGACGCTCAGCACCGGGAAGACACTCCACTTTCAAACTCGGGAGAGAATTGAATGCCAATCCGAGAGCCCACCCGGCCTTACCCTAACGATTCATAAATTTCAAGAGAGCCCATGACAAACCGATATCAAAATAGCTTATCTCTCAGGACAAACGGCACTTGTCGGGCACTCGCTGAGGAGAGTAAATGAGGAGAGTGGATAGAGGAATGCCAGGAAATCGTCCTAGGGTTGAAGTTTAGATGAAAATAAGGAGGCCGAACGAGATTGGCTTGTCAGTAAAATTTTGGGAACGAGATTAATGCAACAGAAACCATCCAGATCGAATAAGAGTGCAGAGAAAGGATAGAAATATAATACTGACGAAGATTGTTGAGTGAGATGTTTTTGGCAAAGAAGGCCAGAAGAATTTAAATCAGTAGGAGAACCAAGCTGATGAGGTATTAGGCTACCTTTCGTTTGAATGGAAAAGATCCGCTTATGCTCGTCGGAAGGTGTATCCATATGCAACAAACGATTTCTACTAGCTGATGAATTAAAATTAGAGAGGTGATGTAGAGAACGAAGAATTTTTCGCCACCCCCGAATAACGCCAATTGTCTCTAGTGCTGAATGGCAGAGACAAGCAATTAACGAATCGAACCAATGGATATGAGCGACGAAGAAAGAATTTAGTCGAAGAAGGATAATAAACAGACTGCTCTCCCATCAAGCGATCTACAGGCTCCCACCTTGGTCGGCAGAAGCCGAAGCTTGTCACCGAGACAAGCAGTCATCATCCGAAATATTAAATAGTTAGCGAACAGAAGCAGCAGCAAAGCCCCAATGGCATGCCGAACAATAGTGCCAAAAGAAAGCACAGGGGCGGATGAGCTAGTTGGGAATGAAGAGGAAAGTATTTATAAAATTAAGGATATAGGTGTGTTGGTCAGAATTTTACCAATAGACGAGCGAAGGTGGTGAGATATTTAATAAGAGAGAACAGGAACTAGTGGCATGAACATAGGCAAAGTGTGTTCAAAGAATTGTTATGACGATCCGGAATGTTGTGATATGGTTCGTTTAATTAAAGTTGCATCCAGATATTATTTAGAATCTGAAATGCATGATTCAGGGTCACATCATCCCCACCTAATAGGTGCAGTATGTGGGATCCCAAACCATCAAGTGATTTGAAATGTTGTTACATGAAATCCTCCTAGATAGGGACCTCAGTATTTGGATGAGAAGATATATTAGTCTCGTGAGAAGTGAAGATAAGATAATTCAAAAAGGCGTGGAAATCTGTTTTGTTGGGGAGGAGAAGAGTAGCAGAAGCACAAGATTAATGTAGTAGATAGAAGGAAAAAAGAATTTTAAAGCACAGAACATCGAAGATTAGCGTGATTCGAGATCTAACGGAGACTTATGTTCACTGGGAAAGTTTAATGTATAACATAGGACTACTCCTACCCTTAGTACGGAAAATTAATGGAAAATAAGCTATAGTTTTCGAACGTTAAACAGTAGAGGATGCAACATTCTTAGCATCTGAGTTCTCAGACAAGAGACAAAACAGATTAGGCTTAAGTTAGAGAAAGGTCGGATTCAACCGGAAGCCGAATTGGAAATTAAGCCACGGATGTTGGTGAAGTCAAATAGAAGGTATTTATGCAAAACTGCCATCTCACACACACACACACCACACACCACACACCACACACAACACACACCACAAACAAGAACAAAAGCCACAAACAGACAAAACAATCGGATAAATTATAATTAAAATTCATTCAACGCTTAAAACCTAAGAAAATTGCTTTAATTGTTGCTAAAATTAATTTAAAATCCAGATTTTAATTTAGTCGAATTACAAATGGAGTTCAAACATTTCAAAAATCGTGTAATCTGCAAAATTCAGCAACCCACCCCTTCCACACTGAAAAAACTTACTATAGGGAAATAAATAAAAATTTAATTAAAACCTAGGCAGAACAATCGGTAATAAATACATCTAATTCTTATGCGATTTTAATAGTTAAATAAAGTTTTTAATGTTTGCTTAAATTAATATTGAATAATGATGTATAATAAAAAAAATAAATAAAACTAGGGCCTGACCTTTTAAAAATCCAATGTGCAAAATTCATCTGAATCCTAATGAGAGAAGTGTGAACTATAATACCAACTGTAACTAAGGAAAGAACAAAAAAGAAGAAAAAGAAAATCAAAAGAAAAAAAGCATCAAGGTTAGAATAAAAATAATAAAATAAATGAATACAAAACAAAACAACAAAACTAATAACAAACACGCAACAGAAAAAAAAAAACAACACCAAAAGACAAAGACAAAACCGAAAAAAAAGAGTATAATAAAAAAAAAAAAAAAAAAAAAGATAAAATAAAAAAACAAAAATTTCTCATCACAATAACATAACTCCAACACCACGACCCCAAAACAAGAAAAGAAAAAAAAGAGACTCAAACTCAAAATAAAAAATTAAAAGAAACAACAAAAAAGCAAGCCAAAAAACAAAACAAAATGTGGAAAAAAAAAAAAAAAAATAAGCAAAAAAACAAGCACTCAAAAAAAACATACCAAAAAACCAACATGATTTAATAATAAATAACTTTAATTAAAACATTAAGCCAACGATATGAAAACAACCACACTATTTCACTAACACCAGCGTATCACCATGAATAATTGGATAACATAAAACAATACATAAAATAAAATATTAAACTATCAAAAAAATAGGCCCACACATCACAAAACACTGTCAATGCACTTCACAACAGACCAACAGACCTATATTGTAGACATCAGATACCTCCCAAAAGGATAGGCATCAAGTATACCTGGATGAGCCAAAGGGGGAAAAGAGGTTGTGAGGCTAAAAGAGTGCAGGAGTAGGAATAGGTGAGCTAGGTGTAGGCTGTACGACCAATAGGTTATGGTTAGGTTAGGTTAGGTTAGTTTAGGTTAGGTTCGGTTATGTTAGGTAAGGCCAGGTTAGGGTGCAGCGTTTCAGGCAGAGGTGTAGGCATGAGGTATCAAGGGTATCAGAACATATTAAATTACGTAGGAGGAATCGAGTCAAACAAAGCTTAATATATAAATAATTTATATAATATATAATGAATTATTTTATTATTATAATAAATATTTATATATATTAAATATTAATAATAATAGTATACTAAATGTTATTTATATATATAATATATAATATATACTATATATAATTAGCGTAATGTGATAAAAAAATCAAACTAAGTGTAGATGTATAATCGACCTAGCCGTTAGTGGTGTGTTCGTGAAAATAGTTGATAAGTGTCAATGTAGTGTAATGTGCTAGTTTACCGTGGGAGTGTAAAGGAAGAAAGAACATAATCAAAATAAATTGTGAGCTTAAGAGGAATTTTGCTGTATGTATTCCCAATAGGCAGGGTACCTAATTAAGGTAAGGGCTGGTGTGTGCTTAGTATAATAAGGGTGGATATTCATTAAATAAGATGATGTTTGACTATTAGGACCGGTAGACCGGTTCTATGATGTCACGGACAGTTTCGGCTGCTTTTGTGTAGCTCTGGTGCAAGATAACGTAGAACAGCTGGTTACAAGATAACGCTATGGTGAGGTAGATAATTCTTTCCGCTATCATGGTGTAGATAATTAAACAGATAAATCATATGTGTAATATAAAGATTAGGACCTAGCGGTGTGTGATGAGTGAAAATTGTGTAGAAAAATAAAAAAAAAAAAGTGATGATGAGAAACTAATAGATATAGTTTTAGTCGGCCGTAACGGACGAGTTAACATATAGACTGTGTGTGAATGTACATAGAGTAAACATCAAGCATTATGTATATGTAAGTATATTTGTTTATATGTTTGTGTGTGTCATCGGATAGAATATTAAGCGTGATATTTACATCTCTCTTCGTCTCTCGAAGTTGAAAATTAATACATATAACGTTATAGTGATATATTTAGACAAATAAGAAAATATTATAATATATAATACATTTCCAACTACAAATATATAATAGGTTTTAAATTAATAAAGTGATATCATATTTTTGAATCATATATAATATACTATAATAATATATATATAATATATATATATATAGTATAAAATATATAAAGCTATATAGTTAATATAGAAATTTGCTTATATTAAAATGACAAAATACTTAGGATAAACTATTTTCTAAACTTTTTTAAATATTGGAAATAGCTAGTGTGCACTAACATCGGATGTCACAAATTAATGATGTTTGGGGCATATTAGTGCCTCTTCTGTATATATTAAATGGGGAATTCAGACGGAGCCCAATTAGTTAAGTCCTAAACACTTCCTTTCCTTAAGAGGCTACGGTTCGAGTTCCAGTTCGCAGTATAAGTGACTGAGTTATACTTGGTCACATTTTATATACATTCCCAACAATATCCTATTGTTCATCTCTTGTGGGTGGGTATATTTCGCAATCAGAAAGATTAGAAGATGTATTACAGACATAAAAATTGCGCAATAGAATGCATATTACAATGTATGCGCAAACGAAATAGGAAGATACAAAATAATTACATGATAAAAAGTATAAGATTAGTAATAATTGACATATGTGGCGAAAAGGGGGAGGACCCAATATTTCCCTCATAAAGAAGGCCCAAAATGGGTTCAGGCATAACCTGTGAAAACCTTCCAAGAGATAGAGTACAAGAAGCAACTATATAATTATAATATAATTATATTATAATTATATATATAATAATATATAATATATATATATCTAATTATATATAAAATATATATTATATATATATATTTTAATATTATATATATAATATCATTATATTACTAATATATATAATATATATATTATATAAATATATAGTGCAAAGAGCACAAAATCTTGAAGCAATAGTATTGATCCAAAAAAATAATAGGGATTAGGGGAATACCAACTGATGGATAACACTGAGGAAACTGAATAAAAAGACAAAAAGTTCAACGGTGAAGTGGCAACAAATGGGTTATGAGGATACGGGTAGAATTGAAACGGAGGAATCAGAGTAGGGAAGACTGGGAGAAATGATGAGAGGTGTGTGGTATACAGCTATGGGATAAAATATGAAATAGTGTCTAAATGAAATTGCATTCGTGGGAATATTAAATACATTCTAGAAGGTGAGAGAAAAAATAAAACTAGTAACGAACAAATGCGAAGGAAAACTAATGGACTTGGAACTTGGTTGGTGTTACGAGGATATAGACAGGGTTTTGAACTGCCGCAAGGTTCGAGCACGCGGTTACGGCGCGGTTCACGGCGGCCCAAGGAGCCTATGCGGGGATTTACAGCGAAAAACGCGGTTAGCGTGAACTCCGAAACGACCAACCCAAACCCCCCCCCCCCTTAAGGGAGGGGGGGGAAAAGGAAATCCAGGCGAAAAAAAAAAATAAAATAAAATCTAAAAAAAATTAAAAAAAAATAAATAAAATAATAAAATAAAATCTAAAAAAAAAATAAAAAATACAAAAAAAAAGCACCATAAACCTTCTCAAAGAAAAAAAAGATTATCTTTTAAAAATAATTATAGAAAGGAAAAAAAAGGTCTTTTTTTATAAAAGAGAATGACTAAAGCCCAAAAAAATGGAAAACAAAAATGAGCGAAAAAAAAGAAACGAAAAAAACGGGATGATATTAAAAAAGGTGCATGGGAAAGGATATAAGGAAAATGCACGTTTTAAGAACTTGATGGTTCAGTCTTGAGATTAAAATTTTAAAGCCGCTCACCTTTAAAAAGGCCTAAAAACGGTGCAACCTGAACTATAGAACAAAAGAGGCATGTGCATTGAAATATAATAAAAGGCACTATAAAAGTAAAATGCTTGAAATATTATGACCTTATTAAAAAAAGGCATGAAAAGACTCATATAGAGCTCCTTGCTCGTATTAAAGTATAATATTTCCTCTGTTGGCTTGGCCGTATATTACCTCCATCTTGAGATGGGGTGATGCTCAACCCCACACTTGATAGTAACTATCACTATTGATTATTAAATATGAGGAAATGCATTATTCATGACTGCTGATGAAAGAGTATTATTATATAACATGCTGCAGTTCGTATGGCTTGCGTTAACATGTAACTTTATAGGGAGATTTTTTTTTAAATGATAATTTATTATTGCTAAAATGTTTTCTTATAAAATATATTATATTTGATTTGTACTTGGCAGAATCCATCAGATGTTTCGCATAACCAATGAGTATATATTTTTAGTTCCAACCACATTTCTGCGGATCATTTTTTTCACAGGATATATCTACTTTTACTATTCCAATAGTAGTTTCGAAATTCTTGGAACTGTATTTTAGTCATTGAAACGATAGGAACAACTAATCGAAAAAAATTTGGCATTAATAGGAGTACTGAAATGTACTCTTATTAACTTCTGAAATCCTAATTCTATCTAGGTAGTTTTTAGCATCCATCGAAACCCTAAGTCCAACAAGCATTACTCCATATTGTAAAATTGTTAAATATCTCGTTTTTTAGGAACAACATATAGCTCTGGCTATAATCTAATCAGCTTTTTAAGATTTTTTAAGGAGGAAAGAAAAGCCTAAGAAAATTCTTCACGTACTATTTTTCACTTCATCAACGAAGCGGAACACCAATTCGATAGACTGTTTCTGTTTTCCGGAAATTTATGTCTTGCTGCCTCGATCTGCTAAAAGCAGAAAATATTTACTTTTTTTTATAACTTTTTTATATTTCAAAAAATTTATATCTTTTTCAAAAATAATATTATAAGTTCATTGAATAAACCTATAATTTAATTAATTTAGATTTATTTACTCCGACTAATTATTAAAACTGAATTCCACTATTCTCAAACGAATACAACATCATCCAGACATATTTACTCTGAATTAAGAGCAAATCCGGGAAAAAAATTGACTTTACGGCTATCTGCTTAAGTGATACCTGCTAAGTGCGACATCCATAAGTGACAAACAAAATATTAAAATTATTATAAGGTAGTGCACAATTTTTGAGTAACCTATTTTTTTTTTAATAATAAGGGCCTCAGCAACATGCAGTTTGCTCAGTTACTACTACACACGTCTTATCTTTATATATCGTTTTAAAATCCATGCCTGCTCAGCCACAATATAAATAATATTTTAGATTGTGTGCTCTGACATACTTTTATGCCTTCTGAATTCTGACCATTACATTCTTTTTAGCAAATTGTTATGCAATGTCTTTATAAATTATTTAAATGGTTTTACCAATTAAAAACGGAGCCAAAAATATCGTACTCATATTGAAATAGAATGAAGAGTATCTAATTAAGCACCAACAACAAATCCTTACCAAACCAAATCCACACTGTGCAGATATTTTGTAAAATACACGCGTTAAATTCACCAGTATGTGACAGAACTACATAGCATATTCATAAGGATATAAGGAAGTTTTTTCATCCAGTGTTAGCAATGCTTATAAAATGGGGATGTCAACATAATGGAATGGTGTGTGTATAACAGGACTTATTTAGTGTCAAAAACTTTACAGTAGTTAATATAGATTCCAATTTATAGTGGTTAAAAGTGATTCACCAATATCAAGACTTATAATTTCCTATATAAACATTAACAGTAGCAAATCTCATAAAATAATATAATTATATTTATTATAAACTCAAACAAGATTAAAGAGTTTCAATATTCCACTGTGAATTATCTATTCAACATTACTAAAATACCTCTAGACCTATGAACACCTGAATGAGTTCGATAAGGTTGTTATCATTACAAAGTGAATAACGTTTAACTAATCCATAAGCTTTTAAATAATTCATAACCTATAGATCCTATTATTATTTTTTATTTAGTAATATTATTATTTTTGTCAGCAAATTAAAAATACATAATAATATTTTTCATACACTACTTCTTTCAAAAAGGTATATTCTTGACAAAGCACAAGTTACTCATTCCTTCCACCTTCAAAATTTTTTGACCTAATTCAAACATCCCTTACAAATATCTAATCGTTTATAATTTCACTATTAGGATGTTTAGAGCAAAAATAAAAGATAAAAACTTATTTAAAAAAATAAACTCTTTAATGCATTGGTTATAAAAAAGAACAAAATAAATACAATTTAAGATTTAAATTTTCAAATCATTTTTCACTGAAAAAGTTTTGAGTTTGGCTGCAGATACCATCTCTTCTTTAGAAGTCTATATACTGCCAAGTTTATGTCAAGGCATATATGAGCCTCCCTACATTTCACAAGCACAAAGAATTACAGATAAAAAAAAATAATTCCTTTTCGTACAATTTAGAGTTATAATAATATTATATATATAATAATATAAATATATAGTATGTAGCTAATTGTAATATAAATAAATATATAAGAATATTAATATATATATATATATAATAAAAAACTATTATATATATAAAAATAAATAGTAATAATATAATATATAATTATAATATCTATATAATAAATAATATAAAAATATATATATATTAATATAAAATTATATATAAATTATATAATAAATACGATATCAAATATATATATATATATTAATATAAATATATATATAATAAATATTAAATATGATATTTATAATATTAAATAAATAATTCTTTATATAATATATTGTATTAAATAAAATCTGAAATATTAAGAAACTTGTTATATTTTTATATATATAATAAATAAAAGAAATAAAAATTTAAAATATGCAATATTATCATTATAGTATTCGTAATATTCTTATACGATTAGATGGAATCAAAAATGGAATATAACCGCAACACAATTCGACATCAAAAAATCGGTGATGACTTCACAATTGAATAAGAGATCTCCACACAGATAAAAGGAATGGTTAAAGAATTGAAAAGGTAGATCCCAGAGATAGAAAAGATATAATACCCTTTAGATGCGGATCATAGACTAGTGGTGGCGGACATGAAGATAAGACCACAGAAGGAGGGAAAGCAGGAGGCTAAAAATGAGAGCAAGAGGGGCAAAAAGGAGATCAAGAAGTTATGGAGAACGTTAGAAAGAAGAACAAGAAGCGAAGCAAAACGAACATTTAAAATGAACGAGGAAAATGCAGGCCTAAGGAAAAAAAAATGAAGATAAAGAAAACGAAAAATAGAATTGTACGAATAGAAATGATGTCAATTAAAGGAAAAAGTGGCAAGAGAAAACAACTCTTAGTAAAAGATGAAGAGGTAGAGAAATAACACAACAAAAAAAAAAAAAAAAAACAAAAAGGTACTTCGTGACTTTTGCATCGCATCGGTGGAACAAAGAAAGTGAAATAAAAAAAGCAATTAAAGTTAAAACAGGGAAAAAATGATGGGAAGTGGCTAGAAAAAAGAAAGAAAAACAGCAAGGCAGAAAGGGAGGAATATGTAAGGCAAGGAATGAGGGGCAGAGGAGAATAAGAGAAAAAAGAGGGGCAAAAAAGAATGTAAGAGCGGAGAGAATGGAAGAGAAAAATAATTATACGACGAAGATGTGAGCGAAGGAAAAGAAAAAGATATTTAAAGGAATTGGTCCAGGTACAGTTTTTGATATTGCACGAGACTTTAGGCAAAGGAAATATTAAAAGAATAGAAAACGGAGAGATACAAACAAGAACAGGAAGAAAAAGAAATGATAGATTGTGACCGAAAACTTAATAGTTATGTAAATTTACAATTAAATAGAGATGATAGAAATACAGAAGAAGCCAAAGTAGACAAAGAATTCTTTCGAGAGATGAAAGGGAAAGGAGTTGAGGAAGGAAAAAGAAGGCGGAGAATAACAGGATATTGAAAGAATATGAGGAGGCTATAAAAAGGAATTGAAGAAAGGGTGAACACCCCAGGACTAAATGAGAAGAGATGAGTGGACTGTAATGGAGTTAGGTAGGGTAGAAGAGGGAGGAGAGGGAACTGGGAGGGAGAATCATTTCAGTTATAGAAAATGGAACAGGTTGGAGTGAGGGGTGAAAAAGGTTGCACGGAAAGGTGGAGGCAAGGGCATTAATAAAATACCGATAATAAAACGGTTAAAGGAAGATGCAGGAAGACTGTAATAATTATAGAGGCATTTCACTGAGGGACCATCTAGTTAAAAAATATACAACGAAAATTTAGACTCGTTTTCATCTGTCTTTCAGATGATATATAGTGTTTTTATTTTTATGTATGGATTTGCAAACCTCTATCCGTCTTAGGTGCGGAGTGTATTCTTATTAGGGTGATATTTATATTAGTTTATATAATATTTCAGAGTTGGGCTCTGCTATTACGCTTCGCGTATAGCTTTTTGTGGTCGTGATGCCTCTATAAAACATTCTTTTTTGCTCCCAAAATCTCTTGTTGAGGAATCTCCTGACTCATCCTGAGCAGGAGAGCTGCTAATTCCGACTTCTGCGTATCAAGGGAGATGGATCCTGTCGGTGAATAAAACCTCTCATCGATCCTATCTTAGGCGCTGGGGGTTTGACACAGAACTGATGTCAAAAGGAGGGACTCAATAGAAAGGTTAGTTCTTTTTATAATATATATATTATATATTTAACCTATCAGTTGTGGGAGGGATATATATACGTTTCATATTATTTTACGTAGCGGTGGTTATGTTTATGATGGTGGACTTATCTATTTATATCACCTGGTGTTTTTTATATTGTTTATCATTTTTCTTTTGAAAATAAGGTTTATGTTATTATTATGATTATGGATATTATTATATCTTATATATGTATTGTAATGTATTGTATTTTAAAGAATTTATATTTATGTTATGTTTGAGTGATAGGGTATTTTTTAAAATCATGATTTATTGTGAGGTTTATTTATTTTTCATATGTTTGGCGTATGTGAGCGTGCATGGGTGTAAGTAATTATGTGGTTAATGTAGTTGTGTCTCATAAAAATAAATGATCGGAATTTTCTAGAGTAAAGTGCGTTATGTGTAATAAAATATTTATATTTGTGTTAGAAAAAGTAGCAGTTTAATTTTTTAGTGACCTAAATATTGTCATACCTCCTATTAATAAATAAGGGAATGAAAATGAACTATTTTTAGGAAGGAGGATGATAATGTAAAGCCTACAAGGGAAGTTTTAAGGTTAAAGCTCTGTTTCTTCGATGAGGATATGTTCTTCTATAATGGTAAGTAAGAGAGTAATTGTTTTTTATTCCTCATTAAATATATAATTGACTGAGGTTATGGTCGTTTCATTGGACTAATGCGTTAGATATGGACGTCTTGTCGAGGGTAGAGGTTTGGTGGAATGTGTGGTATAATACGCATTCTTGTATAACATTGGAGTTGGATTCGGAATGGTTTTGGGGAAGTGTGATTATGGAATGAACCTCTGTTGATGGGGTGGGTTTTGATGTTTGTTAGGTTTAGGTTTCGGTTGGTTAGGTAATGAGTAGTAGGTAGAAGGGGATTTTGTGCATGAGTTTGGTTAAGGTTTTGATCGAGAGGCGGGAATGACGTGTAGTCGTATGTCCTAGTGTTATGTGAAAGAAAATCTTGTTAAGTGGATGGTTAGGAGAGTCAGGTTTTTCAGTGTATTATGAGTGGATTACTTTTGTTGGATTATATATCATAGTTACTGGATGGTTCCATTTGTACGTACTAGGTTTTTTAGGGTTATATATTAGGTTCATTATATATCTTCATTTACATATGCTCAAGTGTAGTTATACTATCTTCTTAGCTTATAGTATTATTATAATATTCAGTGAGCATTATTCCTTAATTTTTATGAGTGAGTTAGGGTTTTGTTTTTTTTTATGTTTTGGGTAGATCCGGAGCCGGATAAAAATACTACGTTTGTTATTGTGAGTATATTATTTATATTTCCTATATAGATATGCATGTTGTTTATTTGGTAGGTGTATTTTTCGTAGTGGATATATAATATGTCTGTGTTCCGCGCGTTGAGTTTTTTTAGCTTTTGTCTCAAACCCCTTGTCTGTTTGGAGATTTGTCGAACCTGGACCCTAGCATATATATATATATAAGTGATGCTCGAGTGTTCTGACAGCAGATCCTAAAGATCGAACCAAAAAGAAGAACCTCGACAATACTTTCCTGTGGTGAATTCGCACCCACAAGAGATAGGAACATTTCAGTCGCTCTTCCGCTCACACACCTCTGAGCGTGTGGTCCAAACAGAGGCTACCTTGTTTTTTTTATTCTTACACATAATGAGTGAAATATACGCTTAGTAACTGGGGTTCATACTTTTTTTATCTTATTTAAGAGATCAATTCCCTGGGCAATAACACGCCATCATATACCTATTTTAACACTGCGCGTTATTGCATGTTTATCCTTTTTCAATAAATAAGTATCACAGCCTTACTAAGTATTTTTTATCATCGCTCTTTGTTGGCGTACCTGTTTCTCTTTGGCCCCATGCCAATGTTGTTTTGAGCGTGGTATAAGAGCGCGACATTCCTATTTCTATTGGTAGGGTTGCGTATATATTTCTACTCATAGGAGTATTTGTCGAGTTTTCTTCTTCATTTTTAGCTCTATCTTGGTTCTGGTGGTTCAATAAGCTATTTGCACGTACTTTAATCTATTAGCTAGCGGTTTCAGGTTCGACTTTTCCCAACAGGATGAAATGCTTAGGGGGTATTTTTTTATAATCAATACCTCTATTAAACGCTTGGTGTGTATTTTTGTAGTTTTTTATTCCTTATCTAATATTATCTTATATTTTTATATTATTATTTTATATATATTTTTTATATATATATAATTATTATTATTATAATTTTTATTATTATTTATATATTATTTATATAATATATATATTTATATATTATTTATTTTTCTTTATTTTTATCTTATTATTTATTCATATTATATATCTATATATATAGTTATTTAAGTATATACTTTTATATTATGTAAGTTATTTTTGAGGGGCGTCTTAATAGTCTATATTTTTTGTATGAGTTGTTACTATTGTTTGTATGTATTTAGGTGGGACGGCTTATCTAGGGCTTTTGAGGGGGTTATTGACGGTATAGTATATAGGGTGGGCCGTTATTGCTGGGGTAGCTGTTGAGTATAGGGTTCTAGATAGTTGTGCTATTAATTACATATTAGTAGTTTATTTGCTTAGTAAGTTATTTACTATTGTTGTTAGGTAAGTGTTTGTTAGGTTTGGAGTGAGTGGTCGTTATTTTGGTGTTATGTGTTATATTTATGAGTGAGGTATATTAGTGACGTATATACTGTACTAGTCGTGTTGTAATCATATAGGATAGTCGGGTTATCAGGTATAACGGTAGGTTTTTATATTATAGTTTTTTTCTTCTATATATTATTACTATATATATCTTATTTATTATTTATTTATATATATATTACTTATATTATATATATATTATATTTTATATTATCTATATTACTATCTATTATATTCTTATATATTTTAAAATTATATTACTATTATTTATTATTTTAATTATATATATATTATTATATACTAGGTGTTTTATGTGGTGGCATATATACTACTATTTGGGGTCTTTCTTGTGTATGTATTATTGTCGTTAGCCTATTTAAGGTGGGTGGGGGTTTTGGAGTGTAGTAGTACCTAATTAGTGGCGTATATGATATTTAGGTAGAGCAGTACTATGTGAGTGTTTAGGGGGGGTCTATATATATATTGATACCGTTATGTGTATTTATACTTATTTTATATTATTGGTATCGGGTGAGTGTTTGGCCGATGTCTTGGGGTACCCCGTTCTTAATTTTACTGTACGTGATTTTTTATTTTGTGTTGTGGTCTAGTTACTAGTATGGGTATGAGCGTGGGTTAATATTTGTATAGGTGTAGGTAGGATTGGTATATTTTTTATTGGTATATTATTATTTTATATATATATAGGTGGGTAGTAGGTAGTATAATTTATTGTTGTATATTATCATTATCCATCCGTAGGTAGGCGTCTTATTTTATTTGTGATTTTTATATATATGGTATTATTTGTATTATTATTTTTACCGTGCTTTGGCTGATTAGTATAATACGTTGTGTCTGGTTTTACTTTAGTTAGTTTTATTATATGTTTATATGTTGTAAAATTGTTTGTATTGATGGGCTTTTGTGCGTCTAAATCTGTGTCTACATAAAAGTCGTTGCTAGGACGTTTTTATAGTCGAGTGTTCTCTTATTGTGTGAGTGAGGTTGATCAAGAATTTATATATGAGATTAATTAGTGGGTGTTTTCTGCTCTATTTTCTAGTTATTATTTGTTATGATGTCAGTATATATTTGGGTTTGATTTTTTGCTTGAGTGAGTTATTGATAAGTTATGGGTTCTATATTTAATATTTATTTTTATTTTTTATATATTGTTATATATATATTTATATTATATTATATATTATTATTTATTTTATTATATATATTATATATTTTTATATTTTATTATTTATATTATATATTATATTTATATATATATATATTATCTATATATTATTATTATATTTTTTTATTACTTATTTATTTTCAATAGGTTCTAAAAGCTGACAATCCGATTCGAAGAACGCAAACTTTCAGAAATATCGCGCAATAAATCTTTACAACGGCAATTCATGTACCAGGTCTGTGACCAACATATTAATGTACTTTTGAATTATGTTGTTATCGAATATTCTGCGACATAGTGGGCTTTTGAGATAGTTTGTGTACTCTTACCTACCTCCGGGGGGGTACATTCTTTATCAATCGGCGGTCTGCCTGGAATCAGAGAGGATATTGGGGTTACCGGGTGTTTGGCGTTGTGATTCGAAACTGGATCTTCGGCTCGGTTTGTTTGTTGATGAATTGAATCTTCATTCGGTGAGATCATGTTTTACGTATTTTTTAGTTCGGTATTTAAAATTCGTAAAGAAAAATTTATATTTTTTTTCTTCAACTCTATAGCTTTAATCATGTTGTGAATATTTTTCTTGTTTATCTCTTTTATTTGTTTATCTGAAAAGGATATATTATTATAGGGTGTTATATTTATTATATATATTATATATATATATACTATACTTATATTTATTTATTTTATATTATTTTATTTGATTTACGTGTTGTGGTTATTATATTATGGGGGTTATTATTATATGAGTTATATATATATGATATATTATATATATTATATGCTGGTCTATATATATGATATTTTTTATATCTATTTATAAGTTATATATATTTGTTTTTATATTTGTGGTTAAACTATTATCTCTTTCATTTTAGTTCTTTGATCTGATTAGGGTATATAGAAATGTATTCGTTGAGTAGTGATATGTGAAGGCGGCCTTTAGGGGATATATAGTTGGAGTGATTGCCTATGTATCTTTACTTAGGGGGTCTATTGCTTATTATCTTATTTAGTATTTATATTTATTTTATTGTGACTTGTGCTTTATATATATATATAAATATATATATATATATATATATATATATGATAATATATATATAAGTTTCATAATTATTTAGGTTTATTTATATCGTTCATGAGAGAGATGAGTGGAGTATGTAGATTGAGATGAGAGAACCGGTAGTATGAGGTTGGCAGCCAGAGAGCTGACAGAAAGGATGAAGCGTGAAAGATTAATTATGGTCTAGGTGCCGCTATCAGGGTGAGAGTAATCTATTAAAATAAACTATTTCTCTTTGGCCTCGCTCAGCGCTGGTACGGTGCGATTTCCGGTTCTACCGGTTGGTGGTTGACGCTTCTTGTCAGTGCGGTTCAGAGGTTGTGGGCCGGATGGAGCCCGCCTCCCTTCTTTTGGGCGTTGTCCTTCCCGGGGGTCTCTGGGGGTGTCGGCGATTGGGGGGTTGGGTCTGGCAATCAACGGCTCCTGTTATTTCATTGCATCAGCTGGAGTAGAATATACTGCTGGTGCTAGTATATGATTACTAAGTAAATTTGCTGTTGGTCGGAGAGATCGTGTAAGAAGGGTAGGTAGGTTGGAGGGCAACATAGGGCGTGGGTAAGTACGTGTGGGGGTAGTGCTATTATTTTTGAATAATTTTTTAGTGTAATTTTTTTTGGTCAAATTTCTGGGTTCGTTTTTTTGCTCGTTTTTATTTACTTTTAATACTGAGGAGGTGTATTGGGCTATTTTATGTGTTTTTAGGTTTTTGATGGGGGTGCTTATGATTTTAATGTATTTAATACTTATTTATCTTATTTATTTAATATTGTCCATAACTGTATTTTCTTGTTAGGCTTATATATATATATAATATTATAATACTCTTTAGTATTATTATATATATATATATGTTGGGGATTGCATATATTAGATATATCGATGTTTTATTTACTATTTTATTGTTTTATTTATGGATCTGACTGCGTATTTTTCTTTTTATTTTTATTTTATATAGTATTTATTTTTTGTTTTGGTTTTTTATTTTTTGTGATATGTTAATATTAATATTTATACTGTATTTTTTGATTATGTTATTTATTATGGGCTATATATTTATTCATATTGAGGTGGATATATTATTTTTTTTTAACTTTTATTTTATTTTGGTATGAGATTTTTTTGCTTTTCTATATATATTTTCTTATGGTTTATTCTTAAAAAACCTGATATTTAAGACATTTATGTTGTTTTCTATATATATAGTGAGCGCTTTTATTTGTGGGCGTGGTTGGTATCCTGTATTTATATTATATTCTATATATTACTATTTATTATTTATATATTATTTTATTTATATAATATATTTTATTTATATATATTATTATCCATTTTTCTTTGTTTTCTTTTTTTTTTAGATTATATATTTTATATATTATTTTCTATATTGATTATTATTATTATATTTTATTTATTATTTAGTCATTGATTACTTATTTATTTATTTATTATTATATATATATATATTATTATATATATATATATTATTATATTATATATTTTATTTACTTATTTTGTATTAATGTATATTTTTAATATATATATTATGTTATATATACTTATTATATTATATCTTATTTTATATTATATATATTTTATACTTTATAATATATAATATTCTTAGATATTTATATTTATTATATTATTCATATTTATATTATTTATATTATTATGTTTATTTAATTTCCCAGAATCTTAGTATACATTTTAAACTCATAAACTCTTTATATGTGAGCAATTTTATATACGTGTATTTATTTTAATGTTATTATTATATATATATTTTATTATATTCTTATTACATATTATTTTTTATATTCTTGTATGTTTTTTTAGCGTATAGTTACTTGGGTAATTATAATAGTAGTTGAGGTGTGGTGACTTTATGCCTTACACTGGTTTATTTATTGGCTGTTTTTTATTTTAGGAGCAGGGGACATAGTAGTGCTATATTCTGGTGCGTTTTATTTTTTATTCATAGTATATATATATATTACTTATTATAATTAAAAAATTTACATTTTCTGATATATTTAGTTTTATATTATTATACTATTTGTATCCATCTAAAAAATTTATCTATTAATTGTATTAAGTATATATATTTTGCATTAAAATTCTTACATTAATTTATTTTTTGTGATTCCTTTATATTATTATATTATTCTTGTTATTTTATTTAATAATAATTTTCGATTTTTTCAAAATAACTAAAATTTTGTTAATTTTTGATTTGTTTTTTCATTAACCGTATTAAATGCTAAAAAATTACTTTGATTGTTTTTTTTTTTTGTTTTTTTTTGTGCTAATAATTTGTCTGCCAATGCTCTTTACTTTATTAATATATTGGGTTGTTGTTTTAGAGTCGGATAGCTATAGTTTTATTTAAAATAATTTATTGATTATTATTTGGATTTATTTATTATTGGAATTTGTTAATAGAGTTATTTCCATTGGTTACTTTAATAATGGATATTAATAGTAGTATTTAGGGTAATCACGATATATTGGAATTGATAAGTGAAATGAGTGGAATCTAATGGTTTGTATGTATATATATATGAGAGGTGTATTGGTAATAATTTAAGTGGTTTTTGGGGATAAACTGCTATGAAACGAATAAGTAATAGATTATATTATGTTATAACTCAATACATATAATACATTAATAGGGTTATTGGGATGAATCTTGTGGTTAGTGCTATCATATGTTAGAATGGATATGATTTGTCTTTAGCGAATGTTTACGAGTGTTCATGTTTTGTTATCTATGGCATTTGAGTGTGTATTTGAGTTGTTTAGTTAAATTTATTTATTATCTATATGAGTTTATTGATGTGGATTTAGTATGCTTATTCATTAGTTTATTATGTATTTGAGGTTGACTTTTATGAGTGATTTATTTTTATTGAAATTTTTATTTTTTATAAATAGTTATTATTATTTAAGTATGAACTTTACTTAGGTTTTTTGTATAGAATTAAGATTGAGTGTTATTTGTATTTTATTCAGTGCTCTAGTGAAATTATTGTAATTATTGTGTTTGGTGTTTATTTCGATTATGTGAGGTGTAATGTATGTTAATTGATTTTTGCTATCTTATTTTTTAGATGTAGTTATGTGATAGTATAGTAATTTAATTATTATTTTATATATTATTATTATTTATGTATTATTGATATTACTTTTATTAATTTGCTATTAATTTATCTTCATTAATTTTGAAGTTTTGGATTGTTTTTAGTGTGATTGTTCGTGCCTTGTCTGATTCCGGTTTTATTGCGCGCTGTTTTAGGTGGTTTTGTGACATTGTTGGCTTGTATTTGTTGCTATTGTTATTGTATAAGGTTGTTGTGTCGGAGCCTCTTGGGTTTGGCCCTGTTTGATCGTGTTGGGTATCTAGTATTTTCGGTTGTTTGTTTACTGTTATTTCTGTTTTTGTTTCTTATATAGATTTATTTATTTATCTTTTATTTTTATTTTTTTATTGAGTTAATTATCTTGCTTTATTTTGAGTTGACTTGATCCTGTGATGCTGTTATGTGATTTGATTCAGGTTATTATTGTTTATTATTATTACTCTATTAATCTGATTTAAGGTGTTATGTTTATTGCACTTGACTCTGAGTTATTTATGATATCGGTTTGAGAAATTATTGATTATTATCTAATTCATGTGGTAATTTTTACCGATAATACTATATAATTTTCGAGGCTGTGAACATTTCTATGTCACTTCAATTTTTTCTTCTTTTAGTCTCATTTGTCGCAGTGCATGGTATTGTATCCATAGAAGTTCTCCATGTACTACGTTTGCATCGTTCAGATTAATATTTGCCATAGCTCATTAGATTCTATTGAGTGGTTGGTCTTTCGGTTTGGGGGTGTTGTTTGCGTTAATAGTTGTTTTGTATTGTCTCAGTTGCTTTTATTTTAGTTTTCACAATTTTTATTACGCTATAAAATGAAAACAATTGTGTAGAACCAAATATTTCCTATTGGAGGAGATTTGGTTTATTTTTTTCTCTATTTTTTTCTTTTTTACTGTTTATATGCCGTTTTTTTTTTCTTTTAATTAGTCTTAATTCATAGATTTACGGTATTTTTAGTAAGATTTTATTTCTTATTTTTTTGAAAATATTTTGTTTATTTTTATACTTTTTGAGGTAATATTTTTCTTTTCTTTTTTAAATTATATATCTATTCTTTTTTAATTTTTTTATATTAATTAACTCTATTTTTTTCTCCGCTACATGTCTGATTTGGCACTTATTTCTGATTCAATATAAATGCATAAAATGCTTCCGTCAAAATTTCTTATGCGCATAACTCAGAAAGGCATTCTTTACCTTCATTCCTAGTTTCGAAGCTGGCTTTGGGTTCAAAAATTCTTCAGCTCAATATTTTTGGGGTAAGCAATATAATATATTATTATTTTTATATTATATATATAATATTTTATTTTATATATAATATATTTATTTTTTATTTATATATATTATTATTTTATTAATAATTTTTCTTTTACTTGGTACTTTATTTATTCTCATCCTATATATATATGATATTATATAATAATATTATATATATATATATATATTATATAATATAATATATATATATATATATATATATAGTATTTTTTAATTATATCTTTTATATTTATTATATTTTTTTATGGGGTTATTGTTTTTATAGTTTAGCTTTGTTTATATCTTGGAGTGACTATTATTTTATATTGGGTCGTGAGTTTCATTATTTTATTATTTTTTTCTTAGGGTATATTATTTCTTTTGGTATATTATTTTTTAGTTGGTTTATTATTTTTTCATTTTGTTATATATATATATATATTATTTGTTTTTGTTTTAGTGACTAAATGTTTATATTGGAGTTTTATTTTGATTTTTTGGATTTTTACTTGTTGTCATTATGTTTGTTTATTTCTAATTTTAAGGTTAAGTTTAAAAAGCATAATTTTCATTGTTTTATTGTCTTGTGTTCGTGGAGTTCTTTACGTGATTTTTATATGTTATGTGATTTGATTTGTTTGGCTTGTGGGGTGAGTAGTGTTATTTTTATATTTTTCTTTTGCTAGTTCCTAACGGAACGTCACTGTTTTAGGCTTGTTCCGAGATCTGCTGGGGTTTTTTGGGGGGCTGTGGTGTTTGTGTGGCTGTTTTTTGTGGAGTTTCTGTTTGGAAGGAAAATCTTTTTTAATGGTAGTTAGGGTGTTTGTTTTGGTTTTTTGCTGTTTTGGGGGGTATGGGGGGGGGGGGATTTTTGTGCGTGTGTCGTATTTTGGTTTTTTTTTTTTTGTTTTTTGCAGGGCTTTGGGCGGTTTTCTTGCTGTGGTGGGTTTTTTCTTGTGCTTTTTTTTTGTGGGGGGTTGGGTGTGGGTGCGCGAGTGGTTTCTTTTTGTGTTGCGTGTTGTGGGTTGTGTGTTTTGTATTGTGTTTTTTTTGTTTGGTGTTTGTTTTTTTTGTTTCTGTGGTTTTCTTTGTTGTTATTTCTTATTCACCAGGTTGTTTGTTTGGTGGTTTGTTGTAATTGTTTGATGTCTTTGGATTTCTTGTTCTGGGGCTGTGGTGTCTTATCGGTTTGGGGGGGGGGCTCGTGTGTTTTTTGTTTGGTTCTGTGGGGGAGTGAGGCTGCTTGCTTTTTTTTTGTTTGTTTTTCTGATTGTGGTTGGGCTGTGTATGTTGTTTATTGTGTGTTGTTTATTATTATGTCTTTGTTGAAGGTAGGTGGTTAACTGGTTGTTGGAGTTGTTGGAGTTGTTGGGGTTTTTGTTTTGTTTTGGTGTTTGTTGTTTTTTTGGTTGTGATGTTATTTCGCGGAGTGGTTGTTGGTTGCGGGGTTTTTGGTATCTGTCTGCTGGGGGGGTGTTTTTCTTTTGTTTGTTGGTTTGGGCTTTTTGGGTCGTTGTTTTGGTTGTGTCGTTGGGGGGTGTGGTGGTTTTTTTATTGTTTGGTGTTTTGGTTTTTCGTTTTTTTTTGTTGGGGTTGGTTTGTTTGTCTGTTTTTTTGTTTTTTATTTCCTTTTGGTGTTTTTTTTTTTTTTTTTTTTTTTTTTTTTTTTTTTTTTT
>JABUQX010090728.1:27500-35604 GCA_015478945.1 Trachelipus rathkii | reverse complement strand
TCAACCAATAATAATATATAAATAATAATAATAACTAATCAATAATAACTAATATAATAATAATAATAATAATTAATAAATAATAAATAATAATAATAATATAATAATTATATAATAATAATAATAATATAATAATAATCAATAATAATAATAATAATAAATAATAATATAATAATAATAATATATAATAATAATACGATAATAATAATAATATCGATTGATTCAACTAATAATATAATAATTAAAAATAATAATAGAGAAACACACCAACAACATACGACAGTCATCGAAACATTGGTAACGATGTTATTGACCACCCTCAGAGAATTTGGTTTGCAGTATTAGGGCGTCACCGCGATAATACTATTGTAAGTAAACTAATAATAACAGCGTAACTAGACTGGGAGTAAATGGGTTAGTTTATAGTCAGTAGGTAATACAACTTCGAAGCGAGGATCATTCATACGTTATGAATCAGCTCGAACTACTCAATAACATTAGAGAGATAGATATGCACGTTAACTGTATCCAAGAGATGATCATGCAGTAGCAATTAACAAACTAATAATAATAATAATCCAAACATCAATCGAAGGACAAACGGGGCCATCACTTTGGGTCGAGCCGAGTGAGATTCACATTTGATCGATCGATAACACGAGGTACGTTCAACGACATGTTGAAACATGTTCACGTGGCAATAGTTTTATATTAATAAATCCAGAATAATAATAATAAGAGAACATGACACACACTGAGCAGTCAATAACTTGGCGAGGAAAGGTAGGCCAGGGCACGACATAATACCCTGAAGACCGATTTTAAACGTCTGACGTGCTTTTCAACGAAAGCGCGCACAGCAACGCACGACAATCTACAGATATAGCTGCGGTAGTTTACACGCACCATGGTGAAGTTTGACAATACAGTGCGTCGACCTTTGTGAACATAAATATCCGAACCCGAGGCCTGCTAATAAAGGTCCACCGGCACAACACGGACACATTCGAGAGGCTCAATGCATTTAGAGCCCGGAGACAACATCCATTGGAACTTCGATCAATTGGGAGACAAAAGATGCACTTTAAAGGACAGAAAGACGAGAATAGCTATGTAACTGGCAGTCGTATGGCCTACTAAGTGATAAGAAGAAGAAAGAAGTAAAGAAGAAGAAGAAGAAGACGGACGACCGACGGAGAGGAGACCTCGGCGCAAAAAATGCAATGTGCTACAGAATAGCAAGAGGACGTTTGGGAAAGTGAGTCGGTTTTATGAAGTGCTTCGAAAAGGAGGCATCGTACTTTATATCGCGGGCGCTACAGGAGGTTTGACACATGTTGATGGAGGCATCTTACATCGTAACGTATAATCACAGACATCCTCAGAAGGACACAATATAGAAGTCGTTATCGAGAAAATACCCCCAATGATCTGTGAATATATTTACCAAAATCGCTAAATCAGACAATGCAATGCAACGACACAACAAAGCCAATGTGTGTGAACAGAACTGACAGTATAAAAAGATTTAAAATTTAGGAGCGTATTTAGGAGTGGTAAAGCAAAATAAGTCCGGACCTGCACAACCCAAATGAACATTGTATAGGGATAGTCAGAAAGACCGTATTTGCACTCTTGACAAGCTCACCTACCTACCAGACGGACACTGCAGATAGGGACTGCGACAGCACTGCAAGACGTATGGGGATCAAAACACTGAGGTACCAGAACATTCGCCACATTATCGAGAGCATGCAAAGACGTTAGTCGACTGTCAGCCGGGTCAGAGGTTCATCAAACTGTATAGGAGGACAGACCCACATCCCCGTGGACACAGGTAACGTACGTACAACATTGACGTATAGTTAGACAGCGGACCGACACGCATCTCGAACCATCCGTAAACATGACGAGAACCCTTTGCTAGCAGTTAACCTACAACTGCACTAGTCAACCATACTGCTGCTGGGAAGAATTACACCATGATTATAGCCATTGAGTCGCAAAAGAGGTCTTTGGGTTCTCACAATCTTTTCTACCCTTCTTTTCGCCACGTACCCTTGATTAAGGTGCTAATTTACAATAAGTAACATATATATATAGTAGATAATGATATATATATAATAATAATTATAATATACTAATAGTATATATATATAGTAAAGAAATAATATAAAATTAGATAAGTAATAGTATATAATAAGTATAATTATATATATATATAGTATATCAATGAGATAAAGGATATATAATATATATATATATAATGTATAATATAATATAATTAAAATATATAATAGTATAATAATAGATAGATAATATATAAATATATAAATAGTGTACAGTAAAAGATGATCCTCGGTGCTATTTAATATATAGCAGTCAAAAGATGTTAAGATTTTAATATAATAATAGATAGTAATTAGTAATAAGAAGATAATAATGAATATTAAGTAAAGAGTATATATATAATATATAAGAAGAGATAATGCAGTATAATATATAGTAGAATTATAATATATAGAGTATATTTATAAATATGATAAGTAATAATTGATAAAGAAGACGGTATAAGTATAAGTATATATAAATATACAATATATATATAGTAATAATATAGTAAATAATTATAAATTAATAAGTATACGAGTATATAATATATATATATTAATAAATAGTATTTATTTATATATATTTTATATGATAAATAAATAGTAATAAATATAGTAATAAAAGTAATAATATATGAATATATATATATAAATAAAAGTATATAATAATAAAAGAAATATATAACTAATAATATAGTAAAAAAGTATAAAAAAGATATAATAATAAATAGTATATATAATATATAATAAAATAATGATAATATTATTATATATTACATTATAGACCCAAATGAATGAAAATCTTGAACCAATCTGCTTAACACTAAGTGTATTATAGTTTGCACTTATTTGATATCATCCACCATATTAGATAAAAACATAAATTAGAAAAAAAGATTACATCTCCGCAAGCTTTGCCTCTTGCTTCTACTAGAAAAGGAAGACGAAGAAACATAAATATTAGGGGTTATAAAGATGACGTTATCTTGTGTGATTCATGACTTAATTTTAGAAACTATGAAATCATAAATATAAGCTTATTAAAAACAAATTCACTCTTCCCTTCCTGATTTTAATGAAGGACGTTCGATCAGACTCTTAAGATGGAAGGAATTAAATTATGAAGAATTTAAGGGAGAAGAATAAGGACTAGGTGAAGGGGATTATGAGCTGGAGGGGAGAGGGCGGAGTGATCACTAATAAGCTTCAAATATTACCTTTAGATGTAGAGAATATACTAAGGTAATCACGTTGATTCCTTATTGAGAAATATCCCTAAACAGATGTTTTATTATTTATCGTTTATATCTCATCATTATCATTCTAACAATTTTTTTCTATTTTTATTAATATTGTATATAGTCGTTGAATATTCTTTCATTAATTAGGTTTTACAACCAGTTTTTATGTATTGCATATTGATAGATATTTATCTATATATATAGTATATAGATATATATATATCTATATATATTATATATATATATTAATACATATATATATATACTTTAGTAGGTTGAATATAGTGAAATACTATACATAAATTATATAAATATAATAGATTTAGATTAATAGTTAAATATATATATATATTATAATTATAATAGTTGCCAGGGATAACTTTTTATGTGACGAGCAAAAAGATGGCTTTCCTCAAACGAAAGTGCCTAACCTCCTTGGTTCTTCTTACTGACAATCTTTCTGAGGGCCTCTACTTGCACCAAAACTATCCACAACTCTGTAAATCTCACTTCATCACTCTCTTAAATTCGATCTGATGTTCTAGTTTTCATGCTAATTCCTCGAACGAAAAAGGCAATCTCTTTTGCTTCTATTTTCTCTAACTCACTTGAACGATTTTTGCATTCTTCTTCTCTTCATCTCTTCATCTCTTTATCTCTGCTTTTGCCTGTAATTACATTTGATCGAGTGCAAGGGAGCTTCTTGAACATCTATGAACGTTAGGATAGGCGGGTGGAGATCCGGAGGCATTCCACTTCCCGAGTTTTGAGGAGAGTGTGCTTTCGTGCTGACACCTACCCCCTACGTATTCAACTATTTACTCTATGCCCTACTAACTAGCACTTTCCTCTCTGTGTTGAGGATAGCGCGCATATGTCCAAACCTATTCCGAAAAAAGGGAAGCCGCTCTGATCCTTCAGACTATCGCCCTTATTAAGCTCCTACTGTAATTACATAACTCTAAGATCTTTGAACACGCTTCCTCAAAATCTTCACTTCTTAGACACAGTCTGGAATCCACAATTTCCCTTCTTCCGATTCGCGCAGATACGTGCTTTCGCGCTAGAGGTCTAGCTGGATGAATCATAATATCTTTCCTATCTAACAGTATTTATTATTTATTTATTCGTCCTTAGAGAACTAATGGAGAGTAAAGACTTGCGTTAGATATGCGTTGATCAATATCCAAATGCATTTGACCAGAAGTTTTGGAACGCGTCACTGCTTCATCCACTCACGCTTTATGGTATATTTCCTCTCTCATTTTAGTCTTATACATAACGTCTAGCTTTCTTCAATAGCTCAATATCAGGCTTGTTGTAGATGAGTGAGCGAGTTCTTCTTCTTTTTTCTGTACAATATGTGAATAGTTCCTCACAGAGGTTTCTGTCTTAATCATCCTATCTTTATTCATAGACTTATCATTAAGATTTACTCGTCTGCACATCTAACTCTTTCTCACTCTTATGCCGATGACTCGACCTTCATCTTCAACTCATTTCAATTGTGCTCACTCTTCTTTTACTTCTAAATTTGCCTCATCGTCATTAATCTTAGACGTATTCTATCTCACTGATCTGGATAGGGTGAATTTCCGGGTGTTGTCCAGTCTCAGACCTTGTGAAAGTTATAAATTTCATTGAAAACTACGCAACTTCTCACTCACAAATCTCCCTCTCTAAAGATCAACCTACTTTAACGTTCCTATTCTTAGATCACGTGTTCTCCATCGATTTCTACCTGTTGACAATATAAACAATCTTGGCATTTTTGGCATTAACATAAACAAATAAAAAATGTCTTTGGAAACACTTCAAATCACATAGAGGTTGATAAGCGGATCTTAAAGAAAGCTGTATTTGTTTAGACTGTGCGAGACTTATTTTACCGTAGTCACATCACATTTTAACTTCAGTTATACATAGAGTGTTTATCATCGCCCTTGGTATGGGAGTACTGTCTTTATCTCTGGGGAGAGAGCTTCAGGTTTCACTCCCCAGACATTGAGATAATATGGTATCAGAAGTCGTGAAGGAGCAAAAAGGACTTTATAAACTATACTATCTTTTCCAGTTCACTGAACCCTCTATAATTTAGACTGACCGAATGTTAGTGCTTTATCTCTATTCTACAGATTCGTAGCGGCACGTGCATCGAGGGAACTTATTCACATCGCGTGCACTACCAAAACCCTTACGAAGCCCTCGTAGCACAAGGAGGTGATAGATGCACATGAGTTTTTGTGTTGATATTAGCAACTCCAGACTAGTTTGCTGCGGTGCATCCTTCTTTCCTGCCACACCTCTGTTCTGCGGAATTCTCTTCCATCTTTTCTGTTTCCCATCACAATTTAATACTCGCTTCAACACTTAAAGCCCTCGTTCTGGTGTCATACTGCGTAATTTCTTAGTTGAATTTTTTGTGCTGCGTTCACACCACCTCTCTTTGAATTGGGCTTTGCCGTGAGCGGATGTGACAAACTGTAATTAAATTATTAATATTAATATAATATATATATATAAATATAATAAATATATTATATATAATATAAAGATTTATTTTATAAAAATATATAAATTATTACTATTATATATAATATATATATAAATATTAAATTAATATATATATATATATATAATATATATATTATAATATATATTATATAATATATATATATATTATTATAATTAAATATATATATTATATATAATATTGATATAATATATAATATTAATATGATATAGTAGCAGAATATAATAATTATGGATGAGTGAAATGGATCTGTATGTCTATTTGTTCAGTTATTCAAATGCTGATAATTATGAACGAATAAATTTATTTATTATCACCAAAAATTACAGAATGTGAAAGCAAATAATCAGGACACTTATTTAAATTATGTCTTGTTATATTAAAGTACTTTTTTACTATTACGCGAATGACAAATGTGGATTACTAATAATTAGCACATTGCCAATATTAATGCGTGCACTTTTTATATTATTTTTATATAATATAACACTATTTCAATGTTTTCCTTCTGTTGTTAGAATTAACCATTTAAAATTTAATGGTAAAATAGATTCAATATATTACCTATATTTCAAGATGACTAGATAGAGGAACCGACCCTGACACTCATCTGCGCAACTCTTTTTTCACAACCATATGCCTCTTTTTATTAATTTATTATGTACTTATTTAATATTTTAAATACATTATTATTATTATTAACATAAATTGCTAATTGATTAATTATTACACTAAATAATTAATTTAGAGAACTACTGTACAGTGGATGCCATTATAAATAGTTGAAATAAACTTTTAATAAGGAACATATCTTCTCAACAAATATTTAAGGTAATTGTTTGAGATTTAGCGTATGTTAGATGAAATATCGATATTTTTCCGATGAATTTTTCCGGTTTTTAATATTTTTTCGTTCCCTATAAGATGACTAAAAAAAGCTTGCTAAATCTCTCTGCTATTACAAATATACTTCACTGTACATTTTTTTTAGTTTAAATTCGTCTAGGACCCATTAAGTTAGGCTTTATTAATAAGTTTTGTAGTATATCCACATCTTTTTCTTTAATACCTTTTAAAAAACTTATCATATCCTTACTCGATTTTGAACTTAAAGTAAAGTAATATTACTAAGGATAAGAAAAAAAACTGGTTTATAGTCGTAGTTGCTTATAATATTTGATTGTAATTTTGGATATTTGTTATTAACAACAACGTGGCAGAGTTGCTTCATAATCATATTAAAACATATGCGATTAATTCAATCTAATAATTATTAATTAATTAACTTAATCGATTAATTTTTCAGCTCTCTGAAGTCATTTAATGCCTATTAAGTTTATATCATTTACTAAACAGACTCGCTTTCAACTGTAACATTTTATGGCGGACAAGCAAGGCAAGTCCTTGCTAACTGAAAGATCAAAATGCGTCTCCTCATGCTTCCTCTACCATGGCAGCGGTGATTTTCAGTCTTGTGGATATGAGTTTTCTTTTGATTCCTGATTTGACTCAGTTTTATGACGCCTGCTCAGACCATGATATAATTAGTTAAAGTAATATAGGGTATATATATATCAGTATTATAGTATATATATACATTTATTATATATATATTATATATATATAGTAATAATATATAAATTTACTTTATATAATGTTACTTAGTGATAGTATTTGCAATAGTTATATATTACAGTATAATATATTATATATATATTTTAAATATATTTTTCTTCATTTATTATACATATAAAAGTATATATATATATATAAAAATGTACTTATTTCCGCATATAGTTATATCATTTTCCTGAGGTATTTATTAGTATAACTATTATATATTTATGCATAATAATATATATATTACTATATATATAATATGTAAACTATATAATAATATATATATATATATTATATATCATCTATATTATATATATATAAATATATATATAACTATATAATATATATATATATATATATATATATACTTAATATATATATTATACTATATATATATATACCTTACTATATATATATTAGTGATAGGGACGATTCCAATTTCCAGCCGATGCGATTCCGAATTCGATACATCAAAGTGCAGATTCCGATTTCACCGATTCGTCGATTCCCGATTCCGATTTCCAATTCTTATATATATATAATATAGTGATATTATCATATATATATATATATATATCATATTATATATATAATATAAT
>JABUQX010090728.1:0-17500 GCA_015478945.1 Trachelipus rathkii | reverse complement strand
AGCAAATACTAATACGCTTGGAATACTTCTTTGAGGAATACCTTCATCCAGGGTAAAGTGGCGTGATATAACAAAAAAGCACCAAATCTGTATGGATCTATTTGACAGAAGAAATTTAATGAAACGAGGAAGCTGTCCTTGGAAACCGAACGAGTGGAGTTTAAGGAGAACCCCAGTTATTTAAGTTGTATCATAAACTTTTTCAAGGGCAAAAAAGACACCAAAAACCATTCAACCAGTTGAGAGGGCTTCCCGGTATCATGATCCAGATTTAGCAAGGGATCCGCGGTCGAACGTTCTTTGCGGGAACCAAACTAAAAGTTTGAAAAAGCCTCACAACTTTCCAGAACAGGGAGAAGACAGCCTGAAACCATTTTATCTACTAATTTTCAAGTATGACAGATCAGAGAAATTGGTCTTTGGTTGTCCGCCAACTTTCGGATCTTTCCCATGTTTAAATAGGGCGATTGCAAAAGCTGTATCCAATTAGATGGAAAAGATTACGATCGAGATTCTGTTACACAAATTCCAGCATAAACGCTGTTGCAGAAGGCGTGAATATAAAAGAACATTATTTAAGAAATCATGTCTGGGACAAGGGCACCGTCTTTTCTATTCACCAGTGCAGTTTGAAATATTTTGTGTGAAAAGACGGTTATTGGTATGATCTTCCTCTCTTCACTGTTGAAAAAGTCTGCCGGGTTTTGGATTTTGCCCAGGGTGTTTTAAAAATTCTTCCAAAAATTATGTATATAATTTTTTAAAAAATTATTATTAAAAAATTATAATTATATATTATATATATATATATATTATATATAATATATATATATTAGTATATTATATATATATATATATAATATATATATAAATATATATATATATTATATGTAATATATATATATATATACATATATATATATATATATATATATATCATAACAAATGATATATTATATATAATATATATACATAATATATATATATATATATATATATATATATATAGTATATATATATATATATATATATATATAATACTTATTATATATATATATATATATATATATATATATTATCATAGTGGGCTATATTTATGTGTATAAAAAATATCGTCGGTACGGTGTCGTGCAGTTATCCGCGTTTTGAAAAAGTTTCGTGGATAGGATGCAATGTATTCGGATATCGGTATCGGGACTAAAATTTTTGGTATCGGTTTGCAGCCTAAATATATATATATATTATATATATATTATATATATATATATATTAAATATATATAGTATAATATATATATATATATATATATATATATATATATATAATATATATAATTAAATGTCATCATCATCATCATCATCACCCACATTCTTTCCCCAGACTGGGGGTAAGGTGCTTCACATGCACTGGAAACAGAAAAGTAGTAGAAGAATATGACTCAAGTCGAAAATAAAACCCAACATTTCCGTCCCCTTTTTACAGCTAAGTGAGAACTCGTGGTCACAAAAATCAACTCCAGGGCTTCACGGGACTATCACGGAACCTCACTATGGTATCTCGTCAATGTAGGTCGTCATCGCCTGGCCCTGGTGGGCCACAATCATACCCACTCCCAAAATCCCCGCCATTCACTCCTATTATGCGCCTTTCTTCTCGCCTCTGCAAAACTCACATTCCTTTCCTTTAGGTATTCCTTTACTGAATCAATTCACTTTTTCTTCGGTCTCCCAGCCGGTCGATTCCCAGAACACACCACTACATATATCGATTTAACCAACCGACTATCACCCATCCTTTCCACATGACCAACCCGTCTCAATGTACCTTCACTTATTCTCTCATTTACTCATTTCATCACACCACATAACTCCTTAATGCGTTCATTCCTCATTTTATCAATCCTTCTCACACCTAAGATTGCCCACCTGAACACATTTTACCTTATATCTATACCTCTTATTCCAGACCATAGTTTCTATTATACATTAACACAGGAAACAACATTTCCTCATGCAAAACCTTAGCGCACTCAAGACTTAGTCCCTTTACATCCACCAAGGATTTAATTGCATTAGCCACCTTCCTACCATTCACAACTTTCCTACCACACTCTGCATCATCCGTTCCCTTTTCATCCAACATATATGCTAAATATTTAAACAGACACTTGTTCCAGTTGATCACCATCCAACATAACTTCACACCGAGGACTGTTCTCACTCCCAACCATACCTTTACGCTTATCTACGTTTACTTTCAAACTCCTCCTTTTAAGATGGTCACATGCACTGGAAACATAAAAAGTAGTAGAAGAATATGACGCAAGTCGTAAAGAAAACCCAGCCTTACCGCCCCCTTTATACCCTTAAGTGAGAACTCGTCGCAGTCAGAAAAATCAACCCAAGTGCTTCAAGGGACTACGACGGAACCTCACTATGGTATCTCTTCAATGTAGGGTTAATCCCTTGGCTCAGGTGGGCCACAATCATGCCCCCTCACAAAACTACGCCATTCACTCCTAGTATGCACCTTTCTTCTCGCCTCTGCCAAACTCACATTCCTCTCCTTCCGGCATTCCTTTACTGACTCAATCCACTTTTTCTTCGATCTCCCAGCCTGTCGATTCCCAGCACACTCGCCACTATATATTTATCCGCTTAACCAACCGGCTATCATCCATCCTTTCCACATGACCAATTCATTTCAATGTACTTTCATTTATTCTCTCATTTACTCCTTTCTTCACTCCACACAACTCCCAAATGAGTTCATTCCTCATTTTATCAGTTCTTCTCACACCTAACACGCCCTAAGATTTTTATCTGAACACATTTTATTTTAGATCTATACCTCTTATTCCAGACTATAGTCTCGCTACTATACATTAACACAGGTAATAACATACCCTCATGTAAGACCCTAGCGCACTCAAGACTTAGTCCCTTTACATCAACCAAGGATTTAATTGCACCAGCCACCTTCCTGCCATTCACAACTTTCCTACTACACTCTGCCATTCATCCGTTCCCTTTTCATCCAACATATATCCTAAATATTTAAACTCAGACGCCTGTTCCAGTTACTCACCATCCAATATAACTTCGCACCAAGGACTTTACAAACTCACAGCCACCCACAGCCATAACCCTACTCTTATTTACGTTTAATTTCAAACCCTTTCTTTTATACACCCTGTCAAAATCCCTGTACCAATCCTCTCAAACTCTCTTCAGATTTGTCACACAAAACCAAATCATCCGTATATAATAGGTAGGGCACCCTGCACTCTCTTCCATTCTCCATCATTCTAACACCTTTCCTTGCCACCCCACCTCTAATTCTTTCATAACCCATCCATATACAAATTGAATAACCAAGGAGTCATAACACATCCCTGCCTCACACCGCTATTAATATTAAACCAATAACATTCAATATTTATTCTTACACACGCTTCACTATCGTCATACACACTTTTGAATCCATTCAGAAGCCTGTTTTCAACACCATATATCACTAACACTTGCTATAGAACTTTGCTATTAATCCTATCATATGCTTGTTGTAAATCCATAAAACCTAAATACAATTTTTTTCCTTCTTTTTCATTTTCTCAATTATTTGTTTCAATGTAAAGATTTGATCCACACATCCTCTACCACTTCTAAACGCACCTTGTTTTTCACCAATCAGTCCCTCAGTCACTCGACGCATTCTTTCGACCAAAATACCAGTATATACCTTCTCTACAACATTCAGTAAATTAATTTCCCTATACAGTAATCCTTTGCTATATCTCAGTTAGTTCATTTTCGCGGCTTCAGTGTATCGAGGGGGGGGATGGGGTTTTTTTTTTTTCCAAATACAGGTATCATATGAGAAAAATTATGCATTTGTAATATTATATATATATTATACTATAATTTATATATATATATATCATATATATATATATTATATATAATATATATATTATATATATATATATATTATTTTTTATATGAAATATACTTATTTAATAGCATTGGAAGTTTTTACAGATAAAAGGTTGAAATATAGAATTATTAAAATACATGTACATTACATAAATTATACATGTACATATGAAATAGCACATGTAAATCTCCAGTGTGGTTTGGATTCTCTCTTTCTCTTCTTTCTCTCTCTCGTCTCTCTCTCTCTCTCTCTCTCTCTCTCTCTCTCTCTCTCTCTCTGATACCCGCGTAAACTGTAAGGAACAATAGATTCTCTTGAGCTATGTTAGTTAGTCGATTGAGATGCCACACACTATTGGGTATATATTATATATATATATATATATAATAAAAATTAATATATAATATATATATAATATAATAAATATATATATATTAACAAACAGAAAATAGGAGGTGTACAGTACATGTGTAAAAACTTTAAAATATATATGATTTGTATATGTTTTCGTCTCTTCTCTTTCTTCGCGATTTTCACCTTATCACTGGATTCGCTTCTCCAGCGATAGGTGATAGGAGTTACTGATATTACGTACAGTTACCTTATCCTGATTATTTTATATATATATATTATATTATATATATATATATATATATATATAGATTTATATTATTATATATATTATATATATATATATATATATATATATATAAATGAATAGAAAATAAAAAGAAGATATGAGACAGTTCTTTGTCATAGATTTCATCTTTGCTGATTATCTTTGAAATGAAAAAAAAAATATTCAACCTAATTGGAATTTGAATCTTTCTTTTCTTTCATCCAAAGTCACGAAATTATTCTAAACATTTTTGCTTATTTTTTGACTTGTAATATTAATTGCGGGATCATGACTCAAGCAATTTTCATTTAATAAGGTCTTTAAAAAAGAGAGTCATTATCTTTTTCTCTCTCTCTTCATTATATATATATAATATATATATATATATATATATATATATATATTATATATATTATAATATATATATAATAATATATATATATATTATATAGTATTTATATATATCAGCTGGCGACTCGGTGTATAGGAGCGATGGAGCGATCGCTCCTCCTCACTAATTAAACATAAAATTCTGAATTTATAACACTTAATTAAAACACCATGTTTTTAATAAATAATTGAATGGAAATTTTAAAAACTCTTGTAATAAGGCAGAAACGTAAGAAAATTTCATCTAATAAGAAGAAATTGAATAAACATACTTGTCTCAGTTGTACGTAGTTTTTGAAATTCTATTTATATAAGAATATGAGTTGGCGAGCGAAATCATTCATCGCTCCTGATAGCTCCAATAGTTATGTGAAAATTATACGTCTGGCAGCGATATAGAAGAGATTATAAAATACTTACTTTGGAGCGTTCTTTAAGATCGCCTCAGCGTAGTTGTCGTACACTTGATTATTATTATTATTATTATTATTTATTATTATTATTATTTTATTATTATTAATTATTATTATTATTATTATTATATATAATATAATATATATATATATATATATATATATATATATTATATATATATATATATCTATATAGTATTATATATATAATATATTTGTCTTGTAATTTTTACATTGAGTTCATAGTAGCGACACATCGAATCCCATAATAATTTATTTTTTATGTCAGTTAACGTGCAATCATTTGGAGTGAGTTTGTGTTTGAGTTTTTAATTGTTTTATATATTTTTTACATGTTAGTATAATAATTTCAAAATGAATAGTGTATTAAATATATTAAATAATAAGTTTTCAAGATTTTCTCTTGAAGAAAAATTAAATATAAAAGAGCTTGGTAGGCCTATGCCAAATATAAAATTAACTCAGACATCATACAAGAGCAAAAAACCGTACTCTCGAAAATTTAACGTGGATTTATATAAGAGACACAAATGGCTCTGCGGCTCCTCAGAGAAAAATGCTCTATTTTGCTTCCCATGTTTGCTATTTGAAGGAGATGATTCTTGGGCTAGAATTGGAGTGACTGATTTAGCCCATCTATCAGTCAAAATAGGTAAACATGAAGCTTCTGTAAGTCATATAAACAATGAGGCTAATTTAGCAGTATTAGGAAAAGTAAATATAAAAGAAAATATTGATTCTGCTTACAAACAAGCGATTGAATGCCACAATCAGCAAGTTACTAAAAATAGATACATTTTACTAAGAATTATCAAAGCCATCAAATTTTGTGCAAATCTTGAACTCCCCTTAAGGGGTCATGACGAAAGTTCTGATTCTATGAATCCTGGTGTTTTTAAATCCTTAATAGAATACAGTGCTGAATTAGATCCAACTTTAAGAGATCACTTAAAAAGTTCTAACGTTTTCAAAGGAACTTCAATGACTATACAAAATGATTTACTTTCTTGCTCTTGGGAAATATGTAGGATGCACATATTAAAAGAGATTTCACAAGCTAGCTTTATAGGCATAATCGCAGATGAAACCTCTGATATATCAAACGAATTTCAATTAGCTCTCATTTTGCGCTATGAATATGACGGGAATATAAAAGAAAGATTTTGGGGACTTTTTAACCCAGCTTCTCACAGGGCAGAATCAATAGCTAGCGTTATTTCTGATCAATTAAAATCCATTTTACCGAACTGTCCAGAAAAATTGATTGCTCAAAGTTATGATGGTGCCGCAGTTATGAGTGGACACGTCAGTGGTGTAAACGTATTTATAAAAGACGTTTATCCAAATGCACATTATGTACACTGTTATGCGCATCAAATTAATTTGATAATGACTCAGTCAGTTTCTCAAATTCCAGAAGTTGGAGAATTCTTTAGAAATATGTCACTAATTCCAACCTTTTTTTCACAATCTCCTCAGAGATGCTCTGTATTAGATGAAATTATTGGGAAACGGTTGCCAAAAACTGTTAAAACAAGATGGAATTTTAACATCCGAACTGTAAACATGGTTTTTGAACATAGAGAGCTATTGTTAGAGTGCTTTGAAAAAATTCTAAATGAAAGCAAACAACCAGGAACACGAGATCAAGCAGGAGGTTTGCAAAGGTTATTGACTGATCCTACTTTTGTATTTTGGCTCACTGTTTTCCGCCATATAATGCCGCACGTAGATTGTTTCTATAATAAAATTCAATCAAGAAATGCAGACGTAATTCTCATAAAACAAGCTGTGAGTGAACTACAATTAGAATTAGGAAAGATTAGAAACAGTATGACCACCATAATGGAAGAAATTGAGGGAACGTATGATGTTTGTGAGGTGAAGAGAAGAAGATCGTTAAATGCTTCCAATTACTACGAAATTAAAAAAGCTGCTGCGTATAAAGTGTGTGACATAATAATATCTCAGTCTAAGGAGAGGTTTTCGTTTAGTGATCATTTACTATCAGCTCAACTTTTCGAGCGTGAACACTTTAAATTATATAGAACCTCATTTCCCACAGTTGCATTTGAAAAGACTGTAACTGTTTATCCATTTTTTAACATCTTGAGACTCAAATCTGAACTTCAAGTTATATATTCTAGAGAAGATTTTTATTCCCTGAAAGGAGCTCTTGATTCTTATAAGTACATTATTGAAAATGGAATGGATCAGACTTTTGAAGAAACATTAAAGTTGCTAAAAATTTTAATAACTACTCCAATGGCATCTGTTGAAGCTGAAAGATGCTTTTCTAGATTAAAAAGAATAAAAACCGTTATTCGGAATACAATGGGGCAAGAAAGACTGAATGCCCTCGTTGCGCTTGCAACAGAAAGAGATATTGTCCACAATCCATCTTTTGACAATCTTGTGATTGACTTATTTGCAAGTCAAAAAGCGAGAAGAATGGACTTTAGCTACAAATTATAAAAACCTACAATTTAATTATAAAGTAAGTAATTTATTATTTTTATATTTTATTTTAAATCATTCGTAACAGGTAACTTTTTTTATGTAATTGTGCTACCGTACGAAGTAGAATAATGTCATAGGCGGCTAACCTTTTGTATAAAATGCGATGTATATATATATATATATATTATATATATATATATATATATTATATTTATATAATATAATTATATAATATATATATATATATAATTATATATATAATGTTGAAATCGCCACCCCCCATCCATTCTATCACGGAGTCGCCACTGATATATATATAATATATATATATATTTATATATTATATATATATATATATATTATATATATATATATATATATATATATAAGTTATATATTATATATATATATATTATATATATATATATATATATATATATATATATATATATATATATATATATATATATATATATATATATATATATATATATTATATATATATATATATTATATATATATATATAAATATATATATAATATTAATTTATTATATCATCACAATGACGTAAAATTAATAACTCCTTTATTTGACACTGCTAAATATATATATTTTTGGTACTTTTGATTTTCTCTTTAATTTTTACTATAAAATCGTAAGGAAACATTTATGAATTGAAATCTACCTATGCTCAAAATCATTTTAATTTTGATAGATTTACTTTTTTAAATACCGTAATATTTTATATCTGGGCAGTGAGAAAAAAATATCTAATATAAAAAAAATGTTACTTGCCTCAAATGTCATATTAAACAGGTAAATAGAAAAACATTATTAAAATTTTTGATTTATGAGTGTAATTTTAGACCTCTCTCTTGGTTGTTATCATTTTTTTTGGAAACACTAAAAATTAATAGAGAGAGATTTAGATAATAAAACCTTTATTACATAGTTTAATTTTCAAGTAATTTTGGCACTGGTCACTACCTGCTATTTAAAATTGTCGAGGTCATTTTTAGACTTTCAAATGTCAATTAAAAAAAATATGATAGAAATTACAAATTTCTAATGAAATACTGGTTTCAATCTCCGCAGAATTATGTCGTTTGCATTTTTCTTAACTTAATTAATTAATGCAAAATTATGAAAATTATTCACAAATTTAAGTTTTGAGGTTTTTGTAACCAGTTACCCAAGCAAGATTGGTCCATTTCCTGAAATTCATTTGTCTCTCTAATTTATTGTTAACTTTTATCCAGTCTAAATATTTCCAATAGACATTGTACTGCCCCTGTCCTCTTGTGTTCTAATAATTATATTTATGTTTAATTATATTCAAATAGCTTAAGCCTAAATAAGGCATTAGATGAATACCTATAACCAAGTTATAATGTAAATAATATTAATAAACACTAAGTAATAAATAAAAATATCAACTAAATAACTGATAACTCTTCGACTATTATAGACAAGCGAAATATGGCATCATAAAATTTCGAAGAGAGTTAACTAGATATACAACAATCGTTGAACCATCTTTGATGTTGCAATGGGATAGAATTTCTCCAAAATTTTCTGTAAGAATTCAACTTGATCATGTGAAGATATTTTATTTTTTAACCGATATTCAAAAAGTTAATTTTTCATAAAAAATCTGATGAAATTATTGAGGAAAATATGTTCTCACAATGCTGAATTTTTGTTGAAAAAATATGTTATAATAGAAAGAATAGAAATCTTTAATCGGACACTCTTATTTCCTCACATTATAATATATGTTGGTTCCCTGTGGATATAAATTCAAAATAATTGCAGTAGCCTAAACTTTGGGTACAATGATATTTTTCAATTAAAAAAGCTAATGTGCATTGCCCCGTTCTTGAATGTGAGCTTACTAGGAAACTGCTTCTCATAATTCTCATGAAAGATCAAATTCGGGACTTTCACCACGAAAACCGAACGCAAATCTGTTTGAGCAACACTGAAGTCAAACGTGAACAAATACTCGAACTGTTGCAAAATTAGTTATCACACACCAAAACGAAAACCCCCGTGACAAAACATCATATATTGGGTTGATTGCTTTCGGGATTCTAGTTCGCTTGCTGTTTTCTTGCTCTTAATCGAACCAAGCAAACGATCTTAAAACCTTTGATCACGCGAATGCTCATACTGATCACGCAACTGATAAGTTGGTGCAATCTGATCGCGATGTGTTGCATGTATTTTAACTCTCAACCACAAAAATTCAGATTAAGCAACTGCCTCAATTACCTTGTACTAATACCAGTAATTACTAGTATCTGCACCAAATTGAAAAAATACAAATAAATATATATATATATATATATATATATATATATATATATATATTATATATATATATATATATATATATATATTATATATATATATATATATATATATATATATATTAATATATATATATATATATATATCTATATATATATATATATGAAAACAAGTTAAGCAATACTATATTTTCCTTACCTTTCTTAGATAAAACGCTTAGTGTCCGCCAAAAAATGTCTTTGATTTTATAAAATCACAAAAATGTTCTCTAAAACAATGAGAACATATTAAACTCTATAATAATAAACTTTATGATATTAAACTCTATATACTTGGCAATAGCTTAATTTAACATCACAGATTAAGTAAAGGAAATATTTCATAATAATAATATGTAACTTGTATTTGTTACACATGCCAAAAAAAAAAAACCAGATATATATGTATATTATATATATTTATATATATATATATATATATATATATATATATATATATTATATAATATATTATAATATCATTATATATTATATATATTATATATATATATATATATATATATTATTATACCTCATCACCGTCTCCCAACAAACATGCAAGGTGTGTCAGTTGCAGATCGGGAATGTTGTTGGCTTATTTGCTATGTTTCAGGTTGTTCAATTAATTGCAAACCTTGACGGAACTTTCCATGAACTATTCTTCTCCAAGTGATCCTGTCTCGCGCTAATCTATTTCCTTCATCCATACTTATCCCCTTTAGCTATTAATAAGCTCCTTTACTCCATCCAACCCACCTCCATTTGGGTTTGCCCTTTCCTATTGCCTACCACTTCGGATTTAAAAACCTTCTTTTTTTTTCTTTTTTTTATAGTTGTCACCACCACTCACGGGCCAGAGCCCTATTTCAAGGAGGGGGCGTGTTACACGTCCAGAGCTCAACCAACTAATGCAAATTACGCAGGATGAGCACAGACGCAAGCTTTGAAGAGAGAGATTAAATTCAGCAGGGAAACACAGAAGATGGAAGAGATTCCACAGAACAGAGGTGCAGAAGAAGGAAGCACCGCAGCGTACTAGCCTTGGAAGTTACCGATATCCACACAAAACTCATGCGCAGGACACAGCACCCTTGTGCTACGTGGGCGCCGTAAAGTGGTGGTACGCGAGATTAACAAGTTCCCTCGAGAAATCTGCCGCTGCCGCGGTACTATAGTAAAGAGATAAGCACCAACATTTCGCGCAGCAAAGATAGAGGGTCAAGTGAAGTGAAAAGTACGGAACAGTTTTATAAGTCTTTTGGCCTTTGACTCGACCCTTTCCAAAAACCGGGTGAAACCAAGAGCCCCCCCCAGTATGAGAGCAGCTAACTCCATACAAGGCGATGAGGCCCTTGTTATAGCTTGGAGTAGTAACTGAGAGAAGAAAAAAAATCCTCGCATTTCTAACAGAATTCCCAGTTTCTTTTAGCCGCCCCTGCAACCGTTGTGATGTGAGCGTTCCAAGACATTTTTTTGTTAATGTTAAGGCAAGGATGTTTATATGTCAACAGGAGAGACGAGAGAACCGTCGAAAGAGATAGGAAAGCTGGAAGGTGTTTTAGAGAGGGGAGATTTGTAGAAGTTGAGTTTTTAAAGAATTAAATTCACAAGGTTGCAGACGACCCCACCCGAAATTCTATCCCAGATCTGCGAGAATAGAAATCGGAAAGATTAAGACGAGAGGCAATTCTAGAAGAAAGAGAGCCAGAATTGAAATGGAGTTGAGAATTGCAAAGCGGTCGATCATCGGCATACGAGGCATAGATGTTAGATGTGCAGGTGAGAAGAATATTTTTTAATGAAAATAAGAAATAAAGTAGGAGATAGAACAGAACCCTGAGGAAACACCACTATTGACAGGAAAAAGAAGAAGAAGTCGCCCGTCAACAACAGCCGATATTGAACGATTTGAGGAGGAAAAACTAGACATAAGTAAGCAAAGTAGAAGAAGGAGGAAACCCAAAGGAAGGAGCTTGGAGAGCAGTGACGCGCTGCCATAACCCGGTCAAATGCTTTGGAATGTCAAGCGCCACCACGCAAGTCTCCCATAGTTCCCTAACGGCGGAAAACCATAAATCAGTAAGATAGAAAGTATATCGTCAGTAGATCTCGAGCGCCGAAAGCCGCACTACTTGCGATCGGAAAGAAGTGAATGAGATTCCAAGATGGTCTAAGAAGTGGAGTTTGAGAAGCGTTTCAAAGATCTTAGATAGAATACAAGTGAGAGCTTATCGGGCGATAGTTAGAAGGATCAGAGCGACTTCCTTTTTCCGGAATCGGTTGGACATGTGCATGCTTCCAACACTGAGGAAAGTGTTAGTATTGAGACATAGTGAATATAGTTGAACGAGAGAGGGGCCAGCACGAAGGCACACTCCTCAAAACTCGGGGAGGAATACCATCCGGGCCACTCGCCTTCCTAACGTTCAGTAGATTTCAGGAGCCCATGCACCCGATCAATGTAATCACAGGCAAAGGCATAGGACCACCTGAGAGCGAGAGGAGGAGGAGGAGGAGGCAGGCAATGCCAGATTCATCCAGGGTTGAGTTAGAGAAAAATAGGGGGCCGAAGAGATTGGCCTTTTCAGTTGGAGAATTTGCAACAGAACCATCAGAACGAATAGAGGAGAAAGGCAGATTTACAGAAGTTGTAGAGATGTTTTTTGGCAAAGGCCAGAAAGATTTGTCAGTAAGGAGAACCCAGGAGGTTAGCGCATTTTCGTTTGACTGAAAGGCCCGTTTGCTCGTTCGCAAGAGTTGATCCTGCAACGATTTCTAGCCTGAATGAAAATTAGCCAAGAGTGATAGGAGACGAGGGAAATTTTTCCACTCCGATACGCACTGTCTCTACCTGAATGGCCAGAGAACAATAACGATCAACATGGATTATGAGGAGAGAAGATTTAGTCGAAGAAGGAATGAACCTGGTCATCCCATCAATTGATTACAGCTCCAACCTTATCGGCAGAAGCTGAAGCGTCACCAGAGTCAAAGCAGTCATTCCAATTATTATAACCGTAGAAGCAACGCAAGGCCTCCCAATCGGCCCGATCAAAGTGCCAGAAAAGAACGCGATTAGGGCAGGATGGAGCTGTTGCAGTAGAAAGAAAGTATTAAAATTAAGAGATATAAGGTTGTGGTCAGATTTACCAATGGAGCGTAAGGTGGTGTATTTTAATAGATCAGAAGTGACTAGTGGTGAAACATTAGGTTCAAAGTGTGTTCAAGAATTGGTTGGGACGATCCGGAACGTGTGTGCGGCTCTTTAATATAGTTGCTCCAGCATCGTTGAGGATACTAATGATTCGCCTCCTCCCCCACCTAAATCAGTATGAGAGGACCCCAACCATTTCAGTGTTGTGTTGTTGTATACATTGAAATCCCCTAAATAGAGGACCTCAGCATATTTTGGATGAGAAGATATACAGTCTCGTGAGAAGTAGAAAGATATTCAAAAAAAGGCGTGAAAAATCTGTTCTGTTAGGAGAAACAGTAGCAGAAGCACAAGATTAATGTAGTTAGAGGGAAGAAAGATTTTAAGCCACAGAAATCGAAGTTAGGAGATTCGAGATTCTCGAAACGTGCTTTATAGGAGTTATGTTTTACATAGGCCACATACTCCCACCTTTTAGACGTAAATATGAAATAAGTTATAGTTGGATACATTAACGGGGTTAGAGGATGAATTCTTAGGCATCTGTGTCTCAGACAAGAGCCAAAAGTTAGGTTAGAGTTACGAGAGGTGGTATTCCACGGAGGCAAAGTTAGATTTTAAGCGCGGAGTAGTAAAAGTCTATAGAGCCCACGCCTGCGTAAACTGCCATCACACATTGCACACACAACACACCAAAAAACAAAAAACCACCAAAAAAAAACAGACAAAAAAAAAAACAGGGTTAAAATTATTCACACACACAAAAAAACGAAATGTTAAAACGATAAAAAACTATTTTAATTAATATATAAAATGTGAAAAGTTTAGCAAGTTTAAAACACACACGCACTTCGTACACCCCACACAAATTATACGAAGAAAAAAAAATTTACAATATTTTAATTTAAAACTGGATATGTAAAGATTAAAATAACAATTAACTAAAAACGCTTTGCGTGCTATGCTAACCCGTTTAAAATAAATAAGTAAATAGAAACACTAAAAACTAGTAAAAAGACTACGAAAAAAAATATACCCTAGTACTATCTAAACTACGTATTTACACAATCCTAAAAACTAACTATTGCTATCTAACATAACTTAAAAAGTTTCAAAAATTAAAAAATTATAAAACAGCGATATGGGACACTAAAATATGATTATCACAAATCTCTCATATATTAAACCATAATAATAGTTAAAAAAAACAATTAAACTGGAGAGCGTTTAATGACAAACAAACTTAAAGTCAAAATAGCTAAAACATTATAAACACACTCAAAACAACGGAGCTCCAGTAAAGCACAACCTATCCCCACACAATTTTGTAATTGAAAGCTACGGTTTAAAGTAAAACTTTTTCTCGTCTAGCATATCAATGTTAATTTTACATTAACATAGTAATATTTAACAAAAATTTACCATATCCTTACATTCTAATTCTATCTACTCTCTTTATTCAACAAATATCTCGTAAACCTTTTCATTTCTAAACCTCCAACTCTTTTTTTCATTTAGTGTTTAATGCCCACGTCTCACAACCATACAGAACAGTTGGAACAAATATACACTCGAACAATTTCATTTTTATCTTCCTTGTTAAATTTCCATTTTTCCATAATTCTCTAAGGCTGCTTAATACTCTTTCACCCTCAGCAACCCTATGGTCAATCTCTTCTTTCATGCCTCCGAAAAGCCCCAATATCCGCTTCCTAAGTATCTAAAACTCGTTGTCTCTGCTAGGCTCTTCACCATTCACCTTTTAAGTGTATCCAACCCAGATAGAGAATCGTCTCCTTTTGGTTGTTTACTAATTTTTCATCACTTTACTTTTAGCCGAATTAATTTTTAATCCTTTTCCTTGCCACACTCGGTTCAAACTCAAGCACCAAATCGCGGAGTTTTTCCTTTGTATCAGCAATCAACAGATTCGTATCAGCTCCTTTCCTAAATCTATCCATATCCTTAACTACACTATCTATAAAGATATTTAACAACCATGGAGACATAACACAACCTTGTCTCAGACCCATTCCTATTTTAAACCACTCCCTTTCCTTCCTGTTAATCCTAACACACCCTCTACTGTTATGTTTCCTGTCATACTTCATATATATATATATTATATATATATATATATATATATATATATATAAATATATAATATATATATAGATATATATATATATATATATATAATATATATATATATAATATATATATATATATTATATATATATATATATATATATATATAATATATATATATATATATATATATATATATATATATATATATATATATAATATATATATATATATAATATATATATATATATATTATATAATACAGAAATAGAGAATTAACACGGGAACATTATTTTATATATTGGTAAATCTGACCACAACTTAATTTATTTTAGCAGACGTTTCGTATTTAATGTTTATACATTTTCTAAGACCAAAATAGAATGAACAATTAAAGTTAGTAATAAAAATTTAACGAAACAAATAACTTAAATAAATACATATTAATCCGTATAAATTAAATATAAGTGTAAAAAATTGATAGTAAATAAAAGATTAATAACAAAAAAAGAAAAAAAAGAAAAGTAAAATGAATGTGTAAAGGGATAGAAAAGACAATAAATAAAAAGAAAAGAAGTAAATGGAGAAAAAAAACGAAAGATAAAAGAAAACAAATCAGGTCCCTTCAAATGGCGAAGAGAATTATGGATTATTTAAGTGTTTGTTTTTGAAGTGTTTTTATGTATCAGGACTAAAATTTTTGTACTTCGTCAGTAGAAGAATGTTGGAGAATAGAAACGTTATGGATGGATATAGGATGTTTAGTAAGATCGGAATTATATCTGATAACTGAATTTTCTGGTTAAGAAATATTAAGATTAACACGAAAGGAAATGTCCATGTGCTTGAAGGCTCTCATCTTGAGCTGTAAGCTGGTTTGGCCTACATAGTCGACATTACAGTCGGCACAATTATATTTGTATAAGCGACGCAAGACAGCAAGCAAATGGGAATACTTTCTTTAATTTTAAAAAAGCTATCGAATGAGTGATTATTAATAAAAGAGATAAGAGACTTACATTGTGAAAAGTGTTTCTGTATATATATATATATATATATATATATATATATATATATATATATATAATATATATATATATATATATATATATATATATATTATATATATATATATATATATATATATTAAAATATATTATATATTATGATATATAGTATATATATATTATATATTATATATATATATATGTATTATATAATATATATATATATATATATATATTATATATATATATATATATATATATATATATATATATATATCTTTCATCATCATATCATCATCCATGACCTATCTTTCTTTCCCCAAAACTGCGGGAGTAGGTACGTAACATGCATCCCGGAAAACAGAAAAAGAAGTAAAAGAATATGACTTTAGTCGAAAAGAAACTCCAGCCTTACCTCTCCTTTATACCTTTTAGTGAGAGCTTGACACAGCCGGAAAATCCACCCTGGAGCTTCACAGGACCCCGCCGGACCATCGCTATGGCATTTTGTTACTGTGTGGTTCATTCGCTTGCACAGCGTTGGCCGCAACCATTACCCCTTCACAAAAACCCCATCATTCACTCTTATTATTGCCACGCTTTCCTTCGCCTCTGCCCAAACTTTCACATTTCTCTCTCCAGGCTTCCTTTACTCACTCAATGCACTTTTTCTTTGATATCCCAGCCGGTTAATTCCCAGACCACGCACGATTATATATACATCCGCTTAACCAACCAACTATCATCCATCCTTTTAAAATACCAAACCATTTCAACGTACTTTCATTAATTCTCTTAATCACCCGTTTCTTCACGCCACACAACTCTCTAATACGTTCATTTCCTCATTTTATCAGTTCTTCTCACGCCTAGCACTCCCAAAAGATTGTCCATCTGAACACATTGTACTTTAGATCTATACCTCTTATTCAAGACCATAGTCTCACTACTATACATTAACACAGGTAACAACATACCCTCATGAAAAACAATAGCGCACTCAAGACTTACATCCTTTACATCAACCGATTTAATTGCACCACCCACCTTCCTACAATTC
>JABUQX010090727.1:15000-22500 GCA_015478945.1 Trachelipus rathkii | reverse complement strand
TCCATTTCCGTTCGCCGCACCGTAACACATTATCATGTCGGTTAACTCGGGAAGAGTGTAGTGATCCAATCGTAATCGATGCCTACACTGTACTGAATCAACGATAAATTGGGCAAGGTAATGGAATTGCCACGTGTTTCCGAAGGACGTTAAGAGTACACACATGTAAGCAGGCACAAACAGATAAAAATTAGGTAACCTAAATCGTCGGTAACCTACATGCGACGCGTTACACAAAATAAACTAGTGTAACTTTAATCGTCCGTAACTTTGAAACGAAGCGTCATACAACATAGGTTATTTAACAATAAATGTTCCTTATCGTTTGATCTATCAGCCCTCCGAAGTTTGTCGCAGAGGTTTTGAATCACCCTGTATATATATATATATATATAATATTATATATATATATATATATAATATATATATATATATATTATATTATATATATATATATTATATATATATATAATATCTCTCTATTATATATATATATATATATATATATATATAATATCCAGAAGACTATTTATTATGTGAAATGTATTAAGAACTTTGAATATATTTTGCAGTTTTTAATTTTCCGGCTGCATTAACCTTGATAAATAATTATAAATTATATATTATATAACTAATACTATATATACTATCATACTTACTACATACTTATATATTATATATACATACCTTACTAATACTATTTAATAAACTATCTTAATCACCTATACTACTATTATATTTATCATATATACATACGACTAACTATACCATCACTATTTATTATTATTATTCTACCCACTGTTACACCGCACGACATGACGTGTAGATGTCGGATCGGCCAAGCACAGTATGTAATACTCCTGCGACCCGGTTCATCCGGAAGAGTTAATAGCCAGACAGGACGGGCCCCCCACTCCCAGCCCAACCAGCCATGCGAAGCCTTATTCTTCCATGACACTGCTCGAAGCCTCCAACAATACAACACCACACACTGCCACTACGCCTTACATTTTAAAATCTAAATTGGCGTGTTTAACTCTACTTTCATACAACAGAACTGACAGACAATATTTTGCTTTCCTCACCCGACACATTTATTCACCTGACACTTTCATTGTCTTTTTAAATAACAATTTTAGAAAAGAAACTGGACTTACATATTTTTCTAACACCCTCCTCCCCACCTTGATTTAGTTTAAAAATAAATAATTTTGTATTTATTATAATCTGATTTAAATACCACACTCTTATTATTGGATTCAATAAAAATTTTAAATATTATGTAGATTTTTGATAAGTGGCTAGCTGCTTTAATAATATTCTGGCCTTAACTCATGCGAAACATTTCTTTACTTCTGACAAAAAATCTTTTAGAACTTTCCTGACATAGTCCTGTTTTGAAGAATTTAGTCCTTCTTCCACTCTCCTACACTCCTAGATTGTCCTCCTTTCGTCCTCTTTCCTTTTTCCCCTCTTTCCGACGAACCCGACAGTCAGCAATTATATATACTAATTCACTACTATCTACACCTATACCTACTCACTATACATAGCTAACTACTATACCATTACTACCATCTCTATACTATAAATCCCTACTATCTAACTACCTTCTCTCTACATACCTCCATATACTATATCCCCACCCTCTCCTACTACTACTACTCACTATTGTGTGTGTGTCAGTTGTATGTACTCTTTGTGCAGTGTACGAGTGTACCGGACTTGTTTGGTACCGTGTTGTGCACGAATCTGACATATATTTTTATTTATATAATAATAATAAGTTTCCGAAATCTCAGTCCGTAGTGCCATACTGTTTTAGTCTAAAATTACACACACAAACATAAACACATACACACACATATATGATATATATAATTATATATCTACTCTATATATATATATATATATTATATATATCTATATATATATAGGTAAAAACTAAGTAGCCTATATTTATATATATATATATATATATATTATTATTATGGGGCGGAGTTAAAAGAAACAAACCAACTAGTCAGCAGGAAGAAAAGGTAAAGTAATCGAGAAGTATTTTTGATAGAGTAGATTGTTTAAAGCCATCTCAAACTGGAAGGACGAAGGGGGAGGGAGAGGAAGATGTCGAAGGAAGTAAGGCTGGCGTAAAGAAAAAGATAAAGGGTCTGAAGAGGAAAAACTCCCGCTTAGACGGTAAGTACTAAAATTGAGTAATTTATATTTGTTTGAAAGGACAATTTTGATGAAGAAAAGTTTCTTAATTTTACAATATTCATATTTTTAGGGAATAAATTTGGGAGCTTGAAACTTGAAGATTGGATTGTTTGAGGAAAATTTACTTGCCGTTGACGAAGTAAGCCTTGAGAAAATAACATTGCCTTATCAGACTGGGAAATGGAGTCAGAGTTGTGAAGCCAGGATTAACCACTAAACAGAGACTGTTTGAGGTTTGCGTTGGAAATACTTGTGAGTGATTAATGGTTTCTTTATGCCAAAAATGTAAGTTGCCTCAAATTGTTTATTTTGTGCTATGAAGTGACTATAACGATTTACAAGTACCTAAATAAAGAAGTTTAATTACGAGTTCTGACAAGCGACTTGTCTTATTGTTTGCTGAACACTTAATGTAATGTGCGCAATATTTGAATGGTGTCTGTTTCAATCAAAACTTTTAAATAAGGTAGTGAAACCATTGAAATAATAGACCTTTATTGAGTAAAACTTTGGAAGTACCTTTTTTCATAGAATATTTATGTATATAATTTGATGTACTAAATATTAATAATTTGTTTAATATAGCGTTGAGACAGAACAAGCAGGTTTCGATGGTTGAGTGATGACCGGGCGAAGTTTGATGCCATTCTCGTTATTTGGAACTGCCTCTTAAGACGAACATTCATGCTGGGACCGAACTTAATAATATTCAAAAGGTTATGAACCTCACCACGGAGAGTATGGTAGTATAGAAAATTCCGTTGTAAGTCCTTGGTTGTTGTCATTGATAAACTTTAAACTTAATTGAAAATATATTTCATAAAGTGATTTTGTGAGTTATTGCAGTTTTGAACATTGATATATTACTATAAACTAATTTAACTCAATTTACTTGAATTTGAAAATTTAACAGTGACTATTGATTTATGAAGTGCTGTTTAGGAAAGCTCCTAAGTCATTTTCGATTGCGTCTTACTGATTTGTCTTAGCTAGGTTGTAAATAATTTTATAGATAGGGTTATTTAGTAATTATTGATATCGTGACAAGAATTTCCAGAAATATTTCCGATTGTGACTTTTCTCGATTTACGCATTATTTTAGTTAGGTTGTAAATAAATCTTAGTTAGGAATATTGATAAAATAGTAGTAATATTGTGAATTAATTATAATGCAAAAATTGTTTTGTTTGTCTTTCCTCTCCTCTCATTTTGCAAATATAAAGGTCCATTTTTGTTACAAGGGTTTACTAAATAGGTTATTGGACACTCGATCCGATAACATTTGGTGGCGCGTAGGTGTTGGATCGAGCCCTTGTATTGTTTGTTTCAACTATATTATATATATATATAACTAATATACTATATATATAATATACTTATATATATATAATATATATATATATATATATTTATTTATTTTATTTATACAAGGTCCCATATCCCGCACAGGTGCAGGGTGGCGTTGGTGATTGATAAGGGTTTAAGCTTATCAACACCATTCATGAAAATAACAATTATCGATAGAAGGCGGTTTTTCAAGCCCCCTTGCTATCAGACGAAGAAAATTTTCATATGACTCGAACGGCGACTACGAGATATGCACAGCCTTCACCACCAAATGGAAATCACACCCTTCATCAGACATTTAAAATTTTCCCCCCCAAAATTTTCTTTTTTTTTTTTTTTCCCTTTTGGGGTTTTTTAACAAATATTTCCTTTCAGTTCAAAAAAATTTAAAAGAAATGTTGCCCGAAACTAATGTTGCCTCCTCCATCTCAGATTTTAAACGATATTCCATTTAAATATTAACTAAATTTTTTAAATTTGACAATTTCGGCACAACATTAACAAATATTTTTATTAGTTCCTGAACTTCAATCTTTGGAAGCATTCCTCCTTTAAAACATAATTCTCAAAGCATATATCTTTTTGCCCTTCTCGAATTTTCATTCTACTTTCCAAAAAAAAACTTCCAAGATTTTTCTTATTCTTCTCCAGTCTTCCTCCTGATGTTTCTCTTTTTCGCTTCCCTTCTGGTTTTACCGCGTCTTTACTCGATGAACCGTCGAACATATATCATATATCTAACCATCTCCACAAAAGAAAAAACTGCAATAGACAAGTTAGGGTCCCTCAAACCGGTGTCAAAATGACATGCAAAGTCGTCACATGACAAGTTTCAAAATGTCAAAAAAGAGGAAAATATTACTCACTGAGTACTTTTTCTCAGTAGTTAATTGTCAATCTGAGAAATCAAATTACTCTATTTGAATAGTTTTGTATCCTCAAATTTTGACACCGGCTCTGAGGACCCTTAAACTGTTCACTTTATATATATTTATTTCCATAAGAAACCTAAATATATATATATATATATATATATATATATATATATATATATATATATAAACATATTATATAATATATATTATAATATATTATATATAATAATATATATATATATATATATAATATAAATATATTATATATATATATATATATATAATATATATATATATATTTATATATATATATATATATATATATATATATACTTATAAACGGCTTTGGAATTAACTACCATCGCCCGCTAACAGTATTTGTTAGCTTGTTTCAGAATTAAGAAAAATAACTTTAATGAAATCGAAGTTAAAAAATAAATATTGATAAGATATAATAAAAATTTTAACTTAAATACTTTTTATGTAATTAATTTAAAAAATATTGAAAAGTATTAAAAATAAAAATAAATAAATGACTTATGGGTAACTATTTTAAACATTTCATATAAATTAATTTGCGAAATAATAATTCTGAGTAGGCTATTATATTATATATATATATATATATATATATATATATAATATATATAATATATATTATTAATATATATATCATATATATATATATCTTATCATATATATAATATATAATTATAATACTATCTAATCTACCATATCTCCCCATAGCGCTTTCGCCCCTGTCAGTTAGACCAACATCTTCCTCCTTCTGGCACTGAAACACTTGATCCAAACACTCGAGAAAACTATTTCTCGGCGCAATGGTTTCTGATGCTAGTCCTTGAGTTATAAACTCAGGTAGGGTTTCACCCTTTCAATGGACCTAGCATCATCTTCCATTTGACCTCAAAACTCGTTCCCAGAGTTCTCCAAAAGATCGTGTTTCTAAGCACAGAAGCCTCCAATGCTGGTCCTGGAGTATTCCAAGCAAGAAATTTAAAGGCCGGGTTGCTAGCCCTGTCGCCCTAGAATTGTGCAAAGAAAATCTTCTTTAGAGCTGAACGTGCCGAATATCCATTCTTCATATAATTAATCAATTGATATCGAAAATAAAGCAACTATGTCTCAAAAGAACTAATTTGTGATATTTTGATGCATCACACCATTAATATTATAATTTTGTAGTTATTAATTTCATAATTAGTTGAACAAAAATTTTGGTATTTTGTTAAATATATATATATTATTATATATATTATATATATATATATATATTTTATATATAATATAATATTTATATATATATTATATATTTTTATTAATATATATAATTTTATAATATAAATTTATATATATATATATTTATATATATATATATATATATTATATATATCTAATATATATATATATATATATATATATATATATATATATATTATAATAAATAAATTATAATAATAATCGGAGGAAAAACAGGTTTTTTATTTCAAAAAAAAATAAAAACCTTCTTCCCCATTTTGACAGTTTAAAGTGTTCTCTTGCCGAAATGTACTCAATTATCTCTTCAGTGACAACTGAGAACCTATAAACTGTTCAATTTGAGTAAATTTTGAGCAGTTTTTCTTTTGTGTATATATATATATATATATATATATATATATATATATATATATATATATATATATATATTATATATATATATATATATATATATAGTATATATATATATATATATATATTATATTATATATATTATATATATATATATATATATATAAACACTTGCTCTTTGATTCATTGATTTTATTTTTTTCTTTATAGTAGTTAGGGTGACAAGCATTGATCGTTATTTGGTTACGTGTGGACCTAATTTATATGTAAGACAAATATAATAACATAAAGAACAGATCACCAACATTGATAGATTGGTCTTTTCTTTTGCCAATTGTTAACGCAAAAAGGATATATCGGAATGTATGAAGTCCCTTTATTTAGCATGAAATCAAATACGTTTATATATCAATAGACTAGGTTTGCAGAAATTAATTTGTATTCCAAATTTACAAATTAATTTGCGTCATTAAATCGATTATGCGGTGTTTTATTAATGACATATTGGTATTTATTATTTTGCAAGGGCATTACAGATTAAGCATTGTTATATTGATACAAAGCAATATAAAAGTTTTTCGATTATTCCACTAAATATAGGAACGTATAAATGAATGCAATCTTTCTTCATTCTATTGAAACTTTGGCTTGCAAATCACTAGGTTTATTGAAATTTGTCCTTATTATTTTGTCATTATATTTGAAATTTATAAAACTAAGCCCCTTCCAATCCCCATACAGCTTATTATTTATTTTTAAATACACATCTACAATAAAGATAACTCTTGAGTTATCTCATATATTTAAGGGTGCCAGAATAAAATTTACGAACGAAAACTAGATGGCCCAAGTCTTAAAGTTGATTTCGAAACAGTTTTTGAATTACTAATTCAAACTATATTCATAGATATATAACTACTTAGGGAATTCCTTATACTGTGATTTATTACTTTTAGAGTACTTGAGCAAAATTGGAAGTAGATTACGAACAGAATATTTGTGAAACCAAGTAGTTTTCTGGCAAACTACTCGAAACCTCGTTCGTGTCCTAAGAATATATCCATTCTTCAGTAAAGCTGAAAGAAGTTTGAAAACTTCGATTAAAATTTCTAATTAATATATTTAAATTAGGTACCAATTAAACATTTTGATTTTTCTCTTTTTTTAACAAGTTATAGTTTTTTCCTACAATAATGTCAAAAAATATATATAAAAATTTTATTTTATATTATATCAAGATTTTTATTTCAACCTAACTTTTAATATTCGTTGACCCTAAGGACAATAAAATCTAACTAAATGCAAATTTGTTAGCAGTCATTTCTAGTTCAAGTGATACTTCATAGGCTTAGTATTACTTGTACAGGAATATATTTATATATATATATATATATATATATATATATATATATATATATATATATATATATAT
>JABUQX010090727.1:10000-12500 GCA_015478945.1 Trachelipus rathkii | reverse complement strand
TATGGGAAGAGAATAAAATGGGAAAAAAGGGTTTCCAGCCCCTTGAAACACATGAAGAAAATCTTCATTTACTGACTGCGCTTGAAGTATCCAACTATCGACCAGAACTCACCTGTACAGAAAATATATATATATATATATATATATATATATATATATAAATATATATATATATATATATATATCTATATATATATATATATATATATATATATATATATATATATATATATATATATATATATATATATATATATATATATATATATATATATATATTTAAAAAATTTTTTTTTATATTTGAGTTATCCATATTTTAAAGTTTTCTTTACCTTATAATTGGTTTTATTGGTACCTTATTGTTTTTCTTTCAAATTCAGATATTAGAATTTAAATATATTAATTATTTTTATCCGAAATATGCATTAAGAACAAGTAAATGTCATTTATTTTATTTTTTTTTATAAGAAAAAAACTTGTAAAAAAATTAAATTCACGAATATGTATTGTACACTGTCTTCAAATTTTCTCTCCGCTTTTTCGGAGAGGCATGAGCCGTTACCATTTATAACTGGTTAAAAAATAGCATTATTCAATGGCTATGATTCTTACACTTTTTGTTTAAATTTTACATTATCTTTCATTTGTATTATGTAATGTATTCTTTCAGATGACCTATTTTCACAAAAAAATAAGAGAATTTTATCATAACCTTGCAGAAATTGAGGCATCAGATCGTTTCTAGGATAAGACTTCGTACTTTAAAAGTCTTTCTGTAATTTAAGATTTCACTGATATACATATATATATTATATATATATACATATATATATATAAATTTAAATATGTATATATACTGATATCTATATATCATATATATATAAATATATATATATATATATATATATATATATATATATATATATATATATATATAATATATATATATATATATATATATATATATATATATATATATATATATAAATATATATATATATATATATATATATATATATATACTATAATAATATATAATATAATAATAATATATATATATCTATGAACCATAGATATATGAATCGATATATTTTCTTGTTTCTAACTAAATAAACAAATATAATAAATTTAAAAAAATATATATATATATATATATAATATATATATATATATATATATAAAAGGGGTAGCAATGCAGCTATGATAAAATATTATTCTATGTATATATATATATATATATATATATATATATATATATATATATATATATATATATATATATATATATATATATATATATATATATATATATATATATTAATAACAATTATAAAACATGAGAAAAGTCCTCAGGAAATATATAAGTAAATGTTTAACGAGAAATTATATTACAAGAAAGGTCTTCATTATATCTGGAAATTACTATGCAATATTATCATCATATTATATTTTCTAAGGAAGAAGACGATGTAATTTGGAAAGTAAGTTTTTTTTTTTTTTCACTAAATTATGGATGGCAGAGCATTGCAATATTCTGCACCTCTCGCGAAGGTGGTACACCACAACTGCAACTCTGTACCACAATTGCACCACTACCGCGCCATACACCTTTCAGGACACTGAAATTGTGTGTCAAACCTCACCGCACAGCACAACGCCAAAACCTTCTTTTTCTTTTTCTTCTTCTTCATTATTATTATTATTATTATTATTATTATTATTATTATTATTATTATTATTATTATTATTATTATTATTATTATTATTATTATTATTATTATTATTATTATTATTATTATTATTATTATTATTAGTATTAGTATTATTATTATTATTATTATTATTATTATTATTATTATTATTATTATTATTATTATTATTAAGGTTATATTAATAAATAATAATATTTATAATATGTTATTAATTTATCATCATTATAATATGTATCTATTCACTTTTGGCCTTTAATTATGATTTTATTTTATGACTAATTTTATTCTTTAATTTTGTTATATGACTTGTGGCAATTAATCAACATAATCAAAGCTATTTAAAGAATATATATATATATATATATATATATATATATATATATATATATATATATATATATATATATATATATATATATATATATATATAAACAGAGAAGAAGAAGAGAGAGAGAGAGAGAGAGAGAGAGAGAGAGAGAGAGAGAGAGAGAGAGAGAGAGAGAGAGAGAGAGAGAGAGAGAGAGAGAGAGAGAGAGAGAGAGAGACTATATTTAAATGAGAGTAGGGATGATAGTATTTGATCAAAATATAAAGCTAAAATTAGCTAATAATGCTGAATGATGGATATAGAGAATTTTGAAAGGAAAACTTCGAAGATTTTCAATTAAGAAGAAACAAAAGTTGGCAAGTAAAAATCTTCCGTCTTTATTCTCTCTCTCTCTCTCTCTCTCTCTCTCTCTCTCTCTCTCTCTCTCTCTCTCTCTCTCTCTCTCTCTCTCTCTCAAAAA
>JABUQX010090726.1:25000-32500 GCA_015478945.1 Trachelipus rathkii | reverse complement strand
TATATCTCTCTTATATGGGTGATTCAAAACCTCTGCGACAAACTCGGATGGCTGATAGACAAACGATAGATGACATTAGTTGTTAAATAACCTATGTTGTATGACGCTTCGTTTCAAATTTACGGATGATGTAAGGTACACTAGTTTATGTTGGGACGCGTCGCATGTAGGTTACAGACGATTTAGGTTACTCAATTTAATGTGTATTGTGCGTGGCGTAAAATATGTGATATGCTTACGTCCTTCGGATAACACGTGACATACCTTATACCTTGCCCAATTCATCGTTGATTCAATAACAATGAGGATCGATTAGCGATAATGGATCCACTACACTCTCCCGAGTTAATCCGACACGATAATGTAGTTACGGTGCGTGCGAACGAATGACGAAGAGCGCACCTCATGATACCAGGGAACGGTTTCCAACACGAGAAATCACCAACCACACACATTTGCTCGCCCTCAGATCAGCGCCTATTGAGATAATGGGACCTATTGTCCACGGTGCATTGTGGAAGACCGACGTAATTATACGAGACTCCTGCGTTGTTAAGAAGAGGTTGGCTTGAGAAGTCGCCAACGACCCGTCGACTAGCACACGCGCCATTGCCCATGCAATGGCGTTCAAATTCAGTCGTTCTTGTGGTTCGGATACATATATACAAGACGCAAAGCCTCATTGCATACTCCACTATCAGAAAGTAACAAGGATCTTGACTTGATGATACACAGATGTACGCACGCACACAATACATAACATTATGATACCAAAATCCCGCGGTTACGAAAGAAATAAACGACGCAGTCAAACAAACATCAGCGTTCTACATCATTCCGCTACTTTGAATAACGAAAGCGTCTACAAGCATCTTTATTTACACATAAAAGTGTTCTTTATTCGTATTGCTCTATCAGCCCCTCCGAGATTTGTCGCAGGAGTTAGATTGGAGCTCCGTGTGGTGATCACTGATATATATTATATGAAAAACGAATAGGTATGAATTGAGTATGGCTATTATAGATAGATTGTAATTATATATAATATATTATATATATAAGTTTACTATTAGACGCAACTCACTCTCATTCCCACTTCGCTCTATTTAATATAAGTCAGATAGCTCATAGATAATGATATAGATAGATACGACCGAAATACTTTATATAGTATAATATATATAAGTAGAATCATATATACGAGGGAGAGATATATATATATATATAGAGGGAACAGAGACCGAGAACCTGAACCAAGAACTCGTATGATGGATTACTTCGATTCTCGCGATTAATTCAATATAGCTAAAAGATCGCTATATACTATCAGCTCGACATGGCTTTGAAAGTGAAATATAGTTGTTCAAATCATATAATGCGAAGGAATACTATATATAATATATATATTATTATTACGTGGTGCGCCGATGAGTGAGTATACTCTAATAAAAAGCTCCATACTCTAGTGTTAATATATGAACCTGCGCATCGCTTACGTAATAATAATTGATAGTATCTCTCTCTCAATATGTAGTGAATACACTTATGATATATCTGCGTTCTGGAGATTGTCTAATTCTGACCTCTCTCTCCAACTTAACTCTATTAGCGAACTCTTCACTTATTATACGTTTATATATGACATCATCTATTCTTTTCTTACTAGTAGGTGAGTATTATATATATAGATAATTGAGCATAATAGCAGTTTATGAATTTGACATATTATTTAACTCACTATATTTACATTAGGTATTATATAAACGGTTATTCTTCCTCAAAAAGAGCGATTATATATTTATTATTATATTTTATATATAAAGATATCTATATTTATATATTGAGGCGAAGGGGGAAGTGTAATGAGGATAAGGGAATAGTAATATATTAGTCGCATTATATATGTTTATTATATTATTAATATAACTACTCATATCAAATATTATAATCTAATTTAATTAGCCAAAAACGTTTATGTTTGTTTTTATTAGAATAGGTTCAGGACCCACATCATCAGTTCAACGCAGAGACAATTACTTTATACAAAACTATAGGATGAATACTAAATCTATGCATTTTTTATAATATTCTCTAGTGGAAAAAAATAACTAATTAAATAAAATTCATATTATATAGTAAGTGCTACGTTTATAAAGACAGGAAATTATCTATAGTAGGAACGCCAGTGAAAGTATAGATTTCTACTATTATCTGGTGAGTGTCTGTTAAAGACTTCTCGTGATTTTAGGTACTAAAATTATTTTTAAGGTTTTATTTCTACGCTCATGAAGAGATCGTTCATTACAACATAAGCAGGTTTACATTTCATCGTATACTACTCAAAGAGTGTTTGTATCAGAATCATTGATTACATGCACTGGTGAGCATGGGATAAGGAATTTAATTACTAGTGGTACGGCAGCCGCGATGCCCAAGATGCGGCACTCGCTTGTGGGACTGCCGGAGCCCGGTTCAAGCATAGTCTCGAGAGTTACGCCGGCCTCCGAACAATTTTCCGGAAGCCTCGGACGCCGGAGCCGGTGCCAGCATTTTAAAAATGTCATAAGCCCGACGGCCGTGCTGGAGGCTCGCCTCGAAGTGTCTTTCGGCTTACAACTCGCTGGGGACCATGTCCGGATGTTCTCAAGGAGTCATTGGGTCCTCGCCGGTCAATGTTGTAAATGCTTCTCGCCACGGGACTAACGCCGGCGGCTTAGTCCCGGAGGCGCCGTCCGGGGCTAATGTTTTCAGAGGATGCTGCGAGCCGACGCCAGTCACGGAGCGGGAGCCGGACAAAAAAATTCCTGCCGGCTCCGCAGCCCTGGTTTAATTACTGTCCGACAAAGTTGTTAAACAGCACATAAAAGATTAAATAGATAAGGTAACGGATTAGTTGGTTGGTCGAATTGGTCTTTAAAACAAACGTTGGCAACATTTGTGTTACAAAACAAGCGACAATCTCCTTCCTTCACTTCCCCCTTCGCCTCAAAAAGATTCTTCTGATAATAATATATAATCGCTCTTTTGAGGAAAACGTTTATTCAAAGGGTATGTCAAATTGAAACTTCTCATTAAACCCTCGGAAAAGTATCATAGAATTATGTTACGGGTGCAAAGTATTACAAGCCAAGAAGCAAATGACTCAAATGACCACATAATGTTATTCTCTTCTTCTTCTTAACGGCTTTTTAACTGAGCGGAAATATATGTCTATGCATTAATGATTTTGAACAACAAAGTTATTCAAACATCGCTGTATATATAAATTGTATTTATAATATAATTATGCGAGAACACATAAAGAGTTTGTTCTCTCTCTCTCTCTCTCTCTCTCTCTCTCTCTCTCTCTCTCTCTCTCTCTCTCTCTCTCTCTCTCTCTCTCTCTCTCTCACTCTCTCTCCCTCTCTCTCTATCTATCTATCTATCTATCTATCTATCCAACCTCTATCTATTATCTATCTATCTTATCTACTATGTCTAATCTTATCATAATCTATCATCGAATATATATATATATATAATATTATTATAGTATATATATATATATATATATATATATACTATATATATATATATATATATATATATATATATATATATATATATATATATATATATATATATATATATATATAATTATATATCTATACTATATATATACTTAAATATATATATACCTTACTATTATATATATATATACTATGAGACATTCATATTATTATACTACTATATATATATATATATAATATATATATATATATATTATAATATATATATATATATATATATATCTCATGGGAGTATTTTACTTCTTTGACTAGAGAGAGAGATAGAGAGATAGAAAGAAGAGAGAGGAGCGAAAGTGAGAAGCAGAAGAGAGAAGAGCGACCGAGAGATGAGGAAGAGAAGACTGAGAACGAGAGGAACGAGGAGAGAGAAGAGAGAGAGATGTAGAGGTAGAGAGATTTGATTGAATTCAAACAAAAAAAAAGATCATATTTTTAAACTGAAATGCCATCATAATTTAATACATTAAATTTATAAGACAACTAACAGTAAGGCATTTCTGATCTTTACTTTATAGTCTTATAGTTTTATGCACAGTTCTAGATGAAATATTAGTAAGCATATAATTAAAATCTGAACTGGGATAATGACTGAAAAAATTATAACTGATTTAATTTTAAACTGATATATATATATACCTATAGTATATATATATATATTATATATATTATATTAATAATATATATATTATATATATATAATTATATATATATTATATATATATATTATATATATATATATATATTATATATATTTATATATACATATATGCTAGTTGGAAAGAGAGGCAAAAAAGACGAGACTGAGCTATCATTGATAAGCATAGATAAGATTAGATAGCATCAGATAGATAGAAGGAGAGTAGCATAGATGATAGATAGATAGCATAGATAGAATAGATAGATAGATAGATATATAGATAGATAGATGAGAGAGATAGAGAGAGAGAGAGAGGTGGAGGAGAGGGAGAGAGAGAGAGAGAGAGAGAAAGAGAGGTTGAATGTAAATTTGTCTATATAAAAAGAAATACCATATTTATTACTAATTTATAGTGCAAAAAGACGAAAATTGTTGAATTAAAAATTTTCGTAGCGTAACTTCAATATTAAAACATTTAATTCATTATTCCTCGGATCTTTTTCTTTTTTTAAAATAACACGTGAATATTAATTGACATTACGTTCAATCCTCTTATTCTTCAATTAATATCTATTAAACCCTTGAATGAAGAATGAAGAGGTGCGATTTGAGCAAATTAAAAAATTCGCTTTCCTTAATATAGACTTGCCATAACACTTGTTTTAGACTTGCAAACACGTTTTTCTTATTATGGAATTTGATGTTGGAAAAAAAAATATTCGCTTTTCTCTAGCTCTTTGTAATTTGAGAATTTTGGTGAAAGTCTAACTCATTTAGGAATGAGTACATGAACAGTAAAGACCATGATTGCGTAGCAGGAGCCGGAGCCGGAGCCGGGGCCGGAGCCGGAGCCGGAGCCGGGGCCGGGGCCGGGGCCGGGGCCGGGGATGGGACCGGGGCCGGGGCCGGGGCCGGGGCCGGAGCTGGAGCCTCGGAGTCAAGATTTTGGGTGGAGCAGGAACCGGAGTAGGACCGGAAACAAATTTACTATTAACTAATGGGGAACTGAGGCGAAATCGGGTATTTTAAAATGATTCTAAAGGATCCGAGAAGGAAAATTTTTTAAATTGTGAAGCTGGAGTCGCAGTCGAAGCCTGTGATTTTAAAATGATGGAGCCTGAGCCGGTGTCGGAGACGGCAAAAACATTCACCGGCTCCGCCAAGAATAGGATTTATATTTAGATTCTAAATGGCATATTTTTTAGATTTTCATGGTTTGTGGTTTATAAGTATATTTTAGTGCCGGTTATATCTTTTAAAGATAAATATTATATTTTTAGTGCCATTTATTTCTTTTTAAGGAGATTGGTATATTTTTAGTGGCATTTATATCTTTTTAAGGAGATTGTCATGTGTTTAGTGCCATTTATATCTTTTAAAGGTGATTGTTATGTTTTTAGTATACCTTTTATATCTTTTAAAGGTGATTGTTATATTTTTAATGCCATTTATTTCTTTTAAAGGTGATTGTTATATTTTTAGTGCCATTTATATATTTTAAAGGTGATTATTATATTTTTAGTGCCAATTAATATGTTTTATAGGTAAATGTTATATTTTTAGTGTCGGTTATATCTATATTTACTTATATCTTTCAAAAGTAATTGTTATATTTATATTGCCGGTTATATCTTTTAAAGGTGATTGCTCAATATTTTGGAGACTTTTTTCCCTATTAGAAATCTGCTACCTAGGTATAGCTGTGACATAAGGTAAGCGGCCAAGTAGGCTTATTATAGGCTTATTTATTTTACCTATTTAGATGGATTGAATAAGAACTGTTACAAAATGTGTTTATTTGTATTGTCAGGCCATCTGTGTTCCTCAGTTTGTAAATACTTCGTTATTTCCACCAGAAACGGATACCAAACAGATGAAGACCGAAGATCGAAGAACGAAGACCGAAGACCGAAGACCGAAGACCGAAGATCGAAGACCGGAAACCTGGGACCTCAATTTAGAGAACTTCCCAACCAATCAATCAGTTATCTTTAATGCATAAGTAAAAGACATACGGTAAATGAAGAAAAAGCATTTAAGGTCTTATAAAGACCTTTTCATTTTTAGGCCTATGAGAACAATTGGGATTTTATGGTCTTTCAAATGGCTTAATTCCGTTCTTCTTTTCCAGAAGTTTTGGGAAAAGCTTCCTATAAAATGAAGCAATTGTACAATAATCAAAAGAAATGTTTCGATCAAATAAAGAAGTTTAAATTATCCTTGGTGTTATTCTTCATATATATATATATATATATATATATATATATATATATATATATATATATATATATATATATATATATATGTGTGTGTGTGTGTATGTGTATATATATATATATATACAAAAATAATTAAGATAAACAAGATACATGTAAAAAATTAAATAAAATTGCACACACATATATATATAAATATACTATATATAATATATATAATATATTATAATATATATATATATATATTATATATATATAAAATGTATCTGCTAAAGATATTATATATATATATTAATGTGTATATATACATATATTATATATATAATAATTATATATATATATATATATATATATAATTATATTATAGATTATACTATATATATATATATATATAATATATATATATATATATTATATTAATATATATATAAATATAATATAATATATATATATATATATAATTATATATATATATATATATATAATATATATATATATAATATATAATATATATATTATATATGTGTGTGTGTGTGTGTGTGTGTGTGTGTGTGTGTGTGTGTGTGTGTGTGATTACGAACATCCGTATGAAAATGCAGTTATGTGAGTGTGAGCAAAATATAAAGACTTGTGATTTAGCTGACCTAGTTAGCAATGTTCTAAAATTCTTAACTAAAAATTCGTGTTGAGAGTCTGATAGAAAACAACAACAAAAATTGGAATGTTTATTTTTCTATATATTTTTATTTTTTTTATTTTTTTTAAAGGAAACGCTCCGAATTAATTCTATTTAGACCTCCTTCTTCTCCTTCGATAATCGATGCACGTATTTAGAAAGTGCTTACTCGGCAAATTGGGGGAAAATGAAGGAGGGAAGTGCTATATAAGGGAAAAAAAAGAAAAAAAAGTGGCTTAGATTTAGCAGATTTTTTCTTCTTTTTTTTCCTCAATTTTCTTTCATTTCATTTTTTATGTTTTTTTTATTTTTTCTTTTTTCTTTTTTAAAGTATTATTATCGCGTCTTTTTTTTTTCTTGTTTACGTTTTTATATTTTTGGTTCAAAAATGAAAAGAGAAAA
>JABUQX010090726.1:0-5000 GCA_015478945.1 Trachelipus rathkii | reverse complement strand
TTTCCATTATTTTCATTATTATTATTATTATTATTATCATTATCATCATTATTATCATTAACATATTATTATTATTATTATTATTATTATTATTATTATTATTATTATTATTATTATTATTATTATTATTATTATTATTATTTAATAGTAGGAATTCGGAAGAAACTCTCCTAATCTTGACTCTCCCATACCATTCTGACCCTTGGTTCCCATCATGACCAAAAGAGGCAATAACCCTCTTAAACCTTTGAGGTTTATATGACCCCTGTATCACTTATAACCCTTCCTCCACCCAATTCCCATCTTAAGTGGGGAGTATATTTCCACGGCTTCACCTCTCTTCGTCCTGGGGCAGAAAGAAGATGAGATGAACAGGTACGCCGATTTTTTGAAATGGTCATTCCTCGCTCAGTCGTGATTTGATCAAGATGAAGCATTTTGCTTTCTCTCACACTCTATTTTGACTCTATTTATGGTTGATGTCTTTGAGACTTTTATGCTTTACTTATATATAGAATATAATTTTGATTTCGTTTTAATTCTTCAATAAATAATCTTATTGTAATAAATAAATGCGAACTTCTCTCTTTATAATTAATAAAAGACAAGTTGGAGAAACTTTACCAAAAAAGAAATCGACTCGTCTACGAAATGTTCGCCCAATTAATCTACAAGTAAATCCCTCTGGAAGCACAGACACACAGACACACACCTACACACACAGACACATATACACACACACACACACACACACACACACACACACACACACACACACACAGACACACACCTACACACACAGACACATATACACACACACATATTCAACAAATCGACTACAATAGGTTAATGCATTTTAATCGGAGTGAAGTAGAAATTGCCATTAACATTGCCTCATTACCGATATTATTTTCTGGTCCAAATGCGGAATAATGATTTGAAGTCTTAAAGAAATTACGATTCGGCCTTATAGAAGATCCATTAAGAAGCGCAATAAAGGTTGGCTTTAGCTCACAAATTACACCTTTGTACCCTAATTGCTCTGCAATTTAGTTTTGTTCTTAATAATAACCTTATTGTTTAGGAATTTGTGTTCTAACACTAAAAGAATGCACCTTTTATTTAACAAAAGCCTGTGCACATTATTAGCTTTTAATAGTTTAAAAGTAAAGACTCCTTAACACTCCACACAAACCGACAGAGACACACACATATTCTCATTTATATATATATATATATATATATATATATATATATATATAATAATAATAATAATAATAATAATATGTATATATATATATCTTATGGCATGTATTCTCGCTAATAGCTATCATGGCTGTGTATGTAATAACTAATATAATATAATAATAATGTAATAATAATATAATAATAATAATAATAATATGGGCGTTCTTGTACTGATAATTTTTTTGAAGGATTTAATAATAGCCCAATAATAATAATAATAATAATAATAATAATAATAACCTAATAAACAATAATATTAATATGAAATAATAATAATAGCATCTAAGAGTAGATAATAACAATATAACCAATAATAATATATTAATAATAATATGTAATATATATATAACAACCCAATAATAGCCAATAATAGCACCATGTATATATACTGGCTGTATGGCCTGTAACCATTATATATATATATATATACTTTTTCTTTATATATATATATATATAACCAACTATAGTATATGTATATATATGTATATATATATATATATATATATATATATAACTAATAACTTATACGCTGCTGCTGTATAACTGCTATGTATAACAATAACGCGCCATAATAGCAACATCATATATCATACCATACAATATAACATATGGCATATATATTAGGAAATTAAAATAATAGATTAATTTTTGTGAAATAATAACTGCAATTAAATATTTTTATTATGAAAAGTATTAGTTATTAGATAATTTAATTCGATATTTATATTTCTAAAATTAATTTTTTTTACATCTTTACATTGAAAAAATTCCAGAATTTAAATTTATATATTTTAATAAAAATGCTTAAATCTTTAGGTTTATTCTACTTTAATTAATAATAATGAAGCAATAATATATATATATATATATAACTTATTATATATATATATAACATATATGCTAACATAGTAATATATATATATAATATATATATATACTATATCTTTATTTAACAATATATATATATATATATGTATATGCATATATATATGTAATGGCATAATATAACTAATATACTGCTACACCTTTGCTCTTTCAACAATAACATAACAGCCATATATATATATATATAATATATATATATATATATACTATATATATAACTATATATAGATTGATACTGCTGCTGCTGCTGCTGTACTGATATATATATATATATGCTTAATATATTTCTCTCTATATATCTATATATATATATTCCCTCTTTCTCTCTTTCAATGGGTATTAATAGATCCATAGGTTTTTAGATCTGAGGTGTCCGTGGTCAAACCTTGACCATAAATACATTCCAAAAATATTTTTTACCCAAATCCTAACACAAGTCTCAAGATTGCAATGCTCTTTCTTACAATCATTAAGCTCAGTTCCAGTGTGTTGACAGATACTGGGAGCTTCTCCAGATGTTTTATAAGACTTCTTTATTACACCCAGCGTTCCAACTACTATGGGAATCACCACGATGTCATTGGTGTTCCACATTCTTCTGATTTCGTGTTTGAGTCTTTGATATTTTATCTCCTTTTCCCTTTCATATGCCACCACGTTATTATCATTTGTGACTTCCACTTCTATTATATAACACTTTTGATCTCTTTTATCCTTAACTACGATGTCCGGTCTATTATGGGCGACTGCTACATCCGTTGGGATGAAGGAATCATAGAGTAGCAGCACCTCTTCGTTTTCTTCCATTTCCGGGGGATTGTGTTTCCAGTAGTTGGCCGCTTCTGTCCTGATATTATACTTTTGGCACAATTTAAAATGGATCAACCTGCAGATGGTGTTATGCCTTTCAGTGTATATATGTCTGTTTAGCAGAGTCTGATATCCTGCTAGAATGTGAGGGACAGATTCTGTGTCTTGGTTGCACACTCTACATTTGTCGCTGATGTTCTCTCTTTCTATATGCTTTCGATGCCATCTTGTCCAAATTGTTCTATCTTGAGCAGCTATAATCACTCTTTCCTCTTCGCTTGCAATCGTCCCCTCGTGAGTATCTCCATTGACTTTTCTATATAACTTTCGTCAATGATTTTCTTGTATTCTTTTGCCATGCTTGTTGTCTCCACTGGTTCATATGTTTCTTCTTCCTCGTTTCAAATTTGTATTTTAATATTTTTTTGTCTTTTCCTTTTGCTGATATAGCGTGATGTTTTCATTCTCCGTTCTTCTCCCATTCCTGAGGAGTGTAAGGAAAGCACATTTCATCTAGTTTCAAACTCAGCATTAAATATCCTGCAGGAAGAAGACTTCTTCACTACACCACCTGCTTGATTTGTTTTCTTGTCTGTTTGGGGCATATAATTTTTAGGTCATCCCATGTAAAATAGATGTGTGATTATTCTGCTTGATTTTTCATTACGTGCGTTAATTCTGTATCCTTTTGAAATTATTTACAATGGGTGCCAAGGAGCTATGTAAGAGAAATGATGAGCAGTGGGGCTTTTCAGCAGATCCCTCTGGAAGATCCCTCTTTTTTATATTGTTTTTCAACTCAATAAGTCCTTTTCATATTTTTAGTTTTTCAGGTACCTTCATTGCCTCATTCCTTCTTTTATAAAATACACTATTTTTTAATTTATTGTGCATATTTTTTAAATTTCTATTATCCAGTCATGTGGAACACTATCATAAACCTTCTTATTATCTATCCAGGTCATGCTTAGGTGCTTCTGGTTCTTCCTACTATTTTCAATAATCATTTTGTTGATTAATAATTGGTCTTTTGTGCCCATACTATTTCTGATGCATCCTTTCTGTTCTTCGTTTACTATATTATTATTTTCTACATGTTTGTATATTCAAGATGCTATTATTGCTGTTAAAGTTTTATATATATGGTAGGTAGACATGTTATAGGCCTGCATTTGTTGGGTTTTTGGTTTCTTTAGATTTTGGTATGAGGTTAGTGTCTCCTGTTGTTAGCCATTCTGGAATGGCTTCTCTTCCATTTATTAATTTGTTTATACATTTTGTTAGGGGGCTGATAAGCACTGTGACCTTCTTTAGCCATACATTCTGGACTTTATCGGGTCCAGGTGCTTTCCAGTTATTGAGCTTCACGAGGACATCCTTTACTCCTTTCTGACTTATTTCTCCAAATTCCATATTATTAATGCTATTTATTTGCGGGTCATTTAATATTTCTTCCTTCCACTCCGCTTCATTGTTATGTTGTCGTTCGTCTTCATAGATGTTTTTCCATACTCTTTCAATCTCTTCTTTTCTTGGAGGTTCAGTGACTTTGATTTCATCGTTTCTCAGTTTTCTGTACAATCTTCCAGGATCTTGTTTAAACATTCGATTTTGTTCTTTCTGTTTTTCGTTTCTTTCATATCTTCTTAACCTTTTACTTTTTGCTGCAAGACTTAATTTTCTTATACAGTAGTTATGGCATGAACTAATTTATTGCCTTGTCTAACTCTTTCTCTTCTAATTATATTTTGTACTTGTCTTATTACTACTTCAGATCTCAACTGACCTCCCTGAAATGACGCTAAAATAGAAATCTCCTTTCTTAATTTTAGTATTTCTTTCTCTAGTCTAAATTTCCACGGTTTGATTCTCTCTTTTCCGGTTCCTCTTCTCTCCTTCATCACTCCAACTCCCATGTTATCCGCTATGGCTCGACCTACTGAATAATATAGTCTGTTGAGTTCTGTAACATCACAATCAATTGGTACTATTCTTGGCAGGACTCTGTTGACTATTCCAATCTGTTTGTTCATCTCAAAAAAATTATTTATTTTATT
>JABUQX010090725.1:20000-24361 GCA_015478945.1 Trachelipus rathkii | reverse complement strand
GAGAAGAAAGAGATTAGAGAGAGAGAGAGAGAGAGAGAGGAGAGAGATGAGAGGAGAGAGAGAAGAGAGAGAGAGAATGATGAATGAGATTGAGAGAGAGAGAGAGGAGAGAGAGAGAGAGAGAGAAGAGAGAGAGAGAGAAGGATGAGAGAGAGAAGAGATAGAGAGAGAGAGAGAGAGAGAGAGGAGAAGAGAGAGAAGAGAAGAGAGGAGAGAGAAGAGGAGAGAGAGACGAGAGAGACGAGAGAGGAGGAGAGAAAGAGGAGAGGAAGTGAGAGAGAGAGAGAGAGGAGAGAGAGAGAGAGAGAGGAGAGAGAGAGAGAGAGAGAGAGAGAAGAGAGAGAGAGGAGAGAGGAGGAGAGAGAGAGATTAGAGAGAGAGAGAGAGAGAAGAGAGATAGAGAAGAGAGAGAGACGATGAGAGAGAGAGAGAGAGAGAGGGAGAGAGAGAGAGAGAACGAGAGAGAGGAGAGGAGAGAGAGAGAGAGGAGAGAGAAAGAGAGAAGGAGAGAAGAGAGAGGAGAGAGAGAGAGAGAGAGAGAGAGAGAGAGAGAGAGAAGAGAGAGAGAGAGAGAGAGAGAGAGAGAGAGAGAGAGAGAGAGAGAGAGAGAGAGAGAGAGAGAGAGGAGAGAGAGAGAGAGAGAGAGAGAGAGAGAGAGAGAGAGAAGAGAGAGACGAGGAGAGAGAGAGAGAGAGAGAGAGAGAGAGAGAGAGAGAGAGACGCATACTCGAAGTGTTGAAATTACCTTCCATTTTTAATGGTGCACCTTCTCTTTTGCGTCATATTCTTTTACCACTTTTCTGTTCAGGCAACATTTTACTGACCACCATTTATCCACATATCATATACACATACTTTTAAAAGTACACACCCTTCTTCCAGATTAACACCTTACAGACATCCCTACTACTCGTATCCCTATGTGTAGGGAAGAAAGAATTGCCCACATTGTATGTCCTGCGTGTCATAGAAGGCGACTTAGGGACAGTGGGATAGTTGGGTTGGCTGCCTACTACCATCTATTTCTTGAAAGATAATGCCTAATGCAAGCTTCGGAGAATCGGTGATCGCCGTAAAACGGCTTCTTCTTTCGCAAAATTTGTATGAATGCGTATGGGTACATGGAATTGTCAGAGGAATAAATGGTATGAGGAAGAGGAGAGAGGTGAGGATGTATTAGAAAGAGCAAATTTTGGAAAAATAACAGTGTTGACTGAAAAAAAAAATGAAAGGAAATGGTGAAAATTAAGTTGGTGTGGTGTGAAATGTTGTGTGTGCTGGTTTGGAAAGGAGCTAGAAAGGCGGGAGAGAAGGAGTTGCAATTTGTATGAGTGACCTGTGGTACAAAGTTATGGTAGATTTTGTTTTGTGAGTGCTAGAATATCAATGGTTAAATTTAAGTTTGAAAAGGTCAAGGTATGTGTGGGTGACGTTATGGTCCATCTGAGGAAACGTTGAAGAGATTTTTTTTGGTAATCTGAATGATGTTCTGGATGGGAGTGAGTAGGAGCTTCAAAGATTGATAGTGTTGGGGACCTGAGAATGGTTGGATAGGTGATCAAAAAAGGATGTATAACAGGTGGTTTTGGGTGTTCAGGAGAAAAATGAGAATGGTAGGAAGGTGATTGATTTCTGTTGAAGAGAAAGGTATGTGTGTAAGTAATGCTTTCTTTAACACAAGAGTAATCCATAAGTATACAGAGTTGGTGGTTAGGTAGAGATGGTATCGAAGTGAAAAGATAATTGATTTGTGTTAGTGAAGGAGATGTTGAAGTATAGTGTTGGATGTTAAATCAGTTGAGGGGGTTTAGGAATGGGATTATCGATCATTATGTTGTTCTATGTAAAAAATAATAATAATGTAATCTAATATATCAATAGTTTTATTTAAAGTTTAAAATAAAGCTCATTTAGACTCACCTGGAAAAGGTGAATCGGACCACCATTGTGGGTGTGAATTGGGCCATCTTTTTAATTTCCTCATATTGATAAATTCAATTTTATATTTTAATTTTATTAATATAGTAATTACTTTATTATATTAAAATTATAATAAAGTAATTAAAAATTTCAATAATGAAAATAAAATAAGAATAAAATGTGCTGTCCCTATTCACCCATCTCGTGGGACAAATTGACACTTTTTGAATTTATATTTCCATATAAATTTCATTTTTATTTTTAAAAATTTTTTTAACTTTTAAAAATATAAAAAGTAAACTTTTTTTTTATCTGTTGATTAGCTATATCTAATAAAAATGTCTAAAAATAGGCTACATAAAATAAGATAACAATGGTGGCGATTCATCCCATCATCAATTTTTATGGGGGGGGGGTGAATCGGGCCAAGTTAGGCCCAGCGATTTAACCACTATGCAATGTTTGGAACAAAAATTTGAATTTGCCAATTTAAAGCTAACATACTCAACTGTATACACTGAAAAAATATTTAAAATCTGTCCATAACTTTTCATTTTATAACATAGTTAAAAAAAAACTCATTTTTCAAAAGTGAAATTCTATTTAAGGACTTTTATACACATAATAAATTATATTTTTTTAAAAGTGAAAACTACTCTTGATTAAAGATAATCTAAATAAAACTTGTAGTACTCCCGCGTGGCTATTTAATGAGCAAAAAAAATTTTTATTTTTTTTTTTATTTATTTACAGTCACCCCTCCCGACGCTATATAACAGACTGCTGGATATCCGGTATCCGGTTTTAACTTCCAGCCAGTCCCATTAATATATAGTAAAAAATAATAATAATAATAATAATAATAATAATAATAATAATAATAATAATAATAATAATAATAATAATAATAATAATAATAATAATAATAATAACCAGGAGCCTATAAAAGTCCGATTTTTACAGATGGGTGATTGGCTCTAAATTGATGGTAAGTTGACTGGTAATGGTTTCTCACAGAAGAGGAAAGAATGTCAGCATAATATGAGGATTTCACACTTTTTTTTATTTTTTATTAAAAACCTTAAAAGTAAAATCTCCACTATATCATATAAAGTTTTTTTTTTTTTTAGTAAAACTTAAAAATAACTATACACAGTATTTGAATTTCCTTCTTATTATTTTCTTTCTATTATTAGTTTTCTGTGAATGCACCAGTGGACAGGATATCTTTCTCTTAAAATTCCTGAACAGTTGATATTTCCTCCTCATTCTGATGTATTTGGCCTTTAAAAGTGTATTTGGAATTTAAAAATATCTGGCCTTTAAAAAATATTTGGCCCGTAGAACATAAGAAAATATTTATAAAAAAAAAAAATAGGGCCGTTTAAAACTATAAAAGCCTGTATATATATAATATAGGCAAAAAATAGTAACCTATATACTGTATAATTATTAAATATTTGAACATATAAAATTAGAGACAGTTAGAAGCTACGTTAGCTTATCAAGACTGAAAAATTATTCACTATATAGGAGTTTGCAATATATTATAAAAAAAAAAATTAAAATAGGTTAATTTTTAAACATGGATTCAGTGGATCCAAATATAGAATTAAAAATGGTTGAGGAAACTATGGTGATGGGGCAACACCATCCTCATTATTTCAACAAGTTTTGTCTCGTTAGAAAAACGAGGGACAAAAAGAGCCATTGTTGCAAAATTAATAAATAAAATCACAGCTAGTGTAACTTTATTTACAGATAATGAAATCTAAGGTCTCATTTTAAGATTAAAAACAAATTTAAGTGAAGTTACAGAGTTGGATAATGAAATAATAACTATATATGCTGACTGTGATGAATTCACATATGAAAGCGCAGATAAATTGTGGAAAAAAAACTAGTATTATGCTTTAGGTATTTTTCATCATTAATAAGTGAACTTCAAAGTAAAATAACTGCTAAACAGAATGTTTCCTCAAATAATTCCCATATTGAAACTGGGTTTACTGGTTTAAAAAGACCCAAACTTCAGCTTCCTGAATTTGATGGAAAACCTGAAGATTTGACAGGTTTATAAAAAACTTTGAAGAAATTATGGATTGGGAAAAATAGGCTATAATAAATTTGCTAAACATTCTTGTTTAATTTGACAGCTCAAAGGTAAAGCTAAAATTTTAATCCAAAAAAGCCCTATGGCAGGTATGGACATGACATAGCAAAAACTTATTAAAAAGTGTTTTTAGCAATAAGTTATTACAACAGTTTTCTGTTACAGAAAAACTGTGTAAATTAAAATTAACAAATGATTTTTACCATTGGATCAGTGAAGCTAAATTGATAGAAAGCCAAGTAGATAGCATAAAAATAACTAGTAAGGTGCTTTTCCAGTACCTACTTTTTGTGGAATAGTTTAAACTGCCAGAGCAATACCAAACACA
>JABUQX010090725.1:0-10000 GCA_015478945.1 Trachelipus rathkii | reverse complement strand
CTGGGTACAGAATCAAATGCTTTATTGTCTGTGAAGGCGATATATGCCTTCATATTGTATTCCCATGTCTTTTTCCTGTATCATTCTTAATTAATGCAAGCATTAAATCTGTAGTACTTCTACCACCTCTGTACCCATACTGCTCTTTCTACCCAATCTTGGCTCTATTTTTTTATCTTAATTTTCTTTCTAATATTCTTTTATATAACCGCCATGTGATCCATTAGTGAGATTCCCATAATTTTTACAATTTCCTGCGGTCCCTTACCTTTTATAAATGTATATTGACCTTTCCCAACCTTCCGGCACTTTACTCTCCACCCAACATCTGTTCAGAAATCTCAGCATCAAGGCTTTCAGCCCTCTCCTCCCTCCCCCCCTCAGCAACTCAATATTTATCCCATCCTCACCTGGAGTTTTTCCGCTCTTCCTCTTCATTTTCCTTTACGCCTCCTCAAATTCCTCCTCCTCTTCTCCTCCACGTTTCTCTCCTCCTCCTCCTCTCTCTCTCACCTTCCTCTTCCGGACTGCACATCCACATTCAACAACTCATCAAAAGTACTTCTATCCACCTTTGTTTTTCCTCCGGGCTTTCTTATCAATGTTTCCCATTTTTGTCTTTTGATATTACATACTCTTACTCTTCTGCCTCATAATGCTCTGCCAATGTAAAAATCTTCTTGTTTTCCTTCATATCATCCATCGTTCTTTTGCTATCTCTAAGCCACCTCCTCCTTTTCCCTCCTCTTCACTCTCTCCCCTTCATTTCTTGCTTCCACGCACACGGCTTAGATTTTATATATATGTTATATATATATATATATATATATATATATATATATATATATATATATATATATATATATATATATATATATAGCATATATATATATATATATATAGGGTATATATAGTATATATATATATATATATATATATATATATATATATATATATATATATATATATATATATATATATATATATATATATATATATACAGAAATCGAAATTCAAAATTACAATTATTCCCATAAACTCCCATGATAAAGATAACAAATAATATTTATTTTATATGCATTTAATCAAATGTAGAAAACATCCGCAACATCCTCATTTTTCAAAAGAGGATGCGGATGCGGATGTCCGTTATGAGGATGTGGATGCGGATGTCAATTTAGGTGCGGATGTTCCGCAAATGCGGGTGCGGATGCGGATGTCATGTCCATCACTAATATATATATATATATATATATATATATATATATATATATATATATATATATATATATATATATATATATGTAATATATATATATATATATATATATATATATATATATATATATTATACGGTATATATATATATATATATATATATATATACATAGAGCATATAGTTAGTTAGTTATATATATATATATATATATGTATATATATATATATATATTAATAGTTAGTATATATATATATATATATATATATATATATATAGTAAATCAAATGTCCCAATGTTTTTTTGAGATTTATAGAGTATGAATAGATTGTTGCGAATAAATGTCCCAAAAGTACTTATTTTTGGGATTTATTGTTTTTTGGGGTATATCACTAACAAATATCCTTGGGTAGTCCGCCCGATGTCAGGAGTCTGGGTCTCTTGGCTCTAGGTGGACTAATGGGGACTAATCCCTCCGGAATGGTCTTGGAACTTTACTCTGACCTCATTCCCCTCCGGTATGAAACGCCCCCCTCCATCACCCATCGACTGAGTCCCTAAAAGTTTCTATCCTCCATTTTAGGGGGCGTTGATTCACTGTGCCATAAAAGTAGCCCTAAACTTTACTGATCTACTGTGCCATAAAACTAGCCCTAACTTTTACTGATAGACTGTTTAATAGCTGCCGAAAGATAATATATATATATATATATATATATATATATATATATATATATATATATATATATAGATATATATATATAATATATATATATATATATATATATATATATATATATATATATATATTATTATGAACTAAAATTGGGGGTGAAATGATGATGTTATTCTTTAGTCCATAAATAAAATAAATTCGTGGTAGCAAAGCTAAAAAATATAAATTTAGAAAATAAAAAATAGGAATAAGAAATAATAAGAAATAGGAAACCAAACTTACGTTTAGAAAAATAGCGAGCAGAATACGACGTTGGTACACTCGCCAGCAGATGGTACATCACGAGTACTAAAGCAAGAAGACAACTTTGTTGGCCGAGATAATAACTTCTAATAGTGATTGTTTATTATTTTTCCCTTTGATATGTTTTTTTAAAATGAAATCTTGATTCTCTTCATTTATTGAACCAACCACTTCGCTCTTGTAATAGAAGATGAGGTTTTTATTATCTTTGTCTTTAGGATCGGCCAATATATTTAATGTGTTTTTCAGCGTTTTTTCTACTAAATATTGAGGAAAACCATTGTTAATTAGTAGCTTAGTTATTCTTTTAATTTCTTTATCAAAGAGCTCCCAATTAGATGTTATTTTGTGGGCTCTGTGTACAAGTGTTTTTATTATAGATATCTTATAGGCGAGAGGTGTGTATGAGTCGAAATTCATATAAACTCCTTTATCAGTATTTTTAACGTAAATATCTCTTTCAATTGTACCATCGTCGGTTATTTTCATTTTCAAGTCTAAAAAATTAAATTTATTGTTTAAGCATTCCTCATATGTAAAATTTAATTTGCTATAGGTCTCAAGTTTGTTAATAAAATTTTGAACGCTGTTATGATCTTTAAAAATGACACACATGTCATCAATGTATCTCACGTAAAAGAAGGGGTTAAAGATATTATTTTCTTTGAGAATTTTGTTTTCTATTTCAGACATATAGAAGTCCGCGAAAGTCTGCTGGCGAGTGTACCAACGTTGTATACCAATTCCATTGCAATGAGAGGGGATGTAACGCCACTTACATTGGTTATACGACGAATACCTCTTCAGCAGCTTATGTTGCAGCACAGGTACAAACCAAGTAAGATACACCTCAATAATATGCAGGAAGAACATAAAAATTACACAATAATGAAATAGTAAATTACTTCAAAATTTTGATTAAAAAGAGGGAATTTTCGGATCTTAGGCTGGCAGAGTCCCTTCTTATAAGAAAGGCATAGACCGGACATCAATATAAAATATAACGAAATATCCGATTACCTAAATATTTTTACATAGAAGAAAGAAAGAAAAAGACACACCTAAATTATCAACTTCACATTTATTTTTCTTATTATATTTTTAAATTTTATTTAATCTACTTATATGTAATACCTTGTAATATTTTAAGTTTAATTTTTGCTTCTTTCATAAAATAAAGTCATATCCTTGAAAATGTCCACCGTGAGCGGACGAAAGCTTGGATCATTTCAGAAGGCAATTATTTTGTTTTATTCAAGAATTGTCCTAAAGAAAATTAATGAAAATGTTAGGAAGGTTTTTAGGAATTTAGAAAAGTCTTGCAAAAATTATATTAAGACAAATGCTGATTTATTATTTCTAATATTATTATTATTATTATTGTAACAAGTGTGCCTCAAAAATTCCAGAGACTCAAATAGGGTGCCGTGAATTTCTAAAGGTTGGGAATCACTGCTTTATACTCTTCCTATTGAACATTCTTTTAAAGATTTCTCACATCTCTTTTCTTGCAAAATTAGGTTGAAAATTTCTATAAAAAAAAAACAAAACTCCAATCGTTTTGGCATATATCAAAAAAATCACTTACATTTATTTCTAAACTTTACGCTGACAACTCCACTTAACACAACCGATGCATATAAACTTTGAACCGAGATTGATCCAATTTTTTATATTTTATCATATCTATTACAACTAATCGATTTAAATTACAATATCATGGTATGTTAATTCCCATAAAATATCGAGTGGACTTAGTTTTTATTTTTCTGCGGCTGTAAAATTAAGTTATAGATATATATATATATATATATATATATATATATATATATAATATAAGATACACATATTTATTCACATACACACATATATATATATATATATATACCGTATAGGCCTATATATTTTTATTAGAAGCACTGGTTAACTAAATCATACTATCTTCTACACCGCGGCAGTGCCCAGGCTGTAGTTTCTTGCTCTTTGCATTAAGATTCATTAATATTAAAAATTTTAAAAATTTTAAAATTATATATATATATATATATATACACAGTATATATATATATTATATATATATATATATATATATATATATATATATATAGATATATATATATAAGCCGAGAAAATAAATATATATATATATATATATATAAGAAAGATAGAGAAAGAAAGAAGAAGATATATATATATATATATATATATATTTAATGTTCGTATAAATATATATATATATATATATATATATATATATATATATATATATATATATATATATATATATATATATATATATATATATATATATATATATATTAATAGGGATGTACCGATAGTATTGGTATCAGTATCGGCATCGGTAGTATCGGCCATATTTTTTTATGGTATCGGTATCGGTTAAAATGGGCGATACTTAGCCGACATACTTCTTACTTTTTGGGTGAAAATTATGAGAAACTTTTAGATTTAATAATATAATTTACTTATTTGGACAGCAATTATTGTAATTTATACAGATTTATCTACTTTTTTTTAATTGATCAATAGCATTTTTTTGTAAGCAATTCTCGCGAGAGCGCGTGTGAGCGTGAGTGTTTTTAAACTTTCTTGATTATTCATATTTTAGATATATACTGTAAATAGGTTTTATCGCTTTAAAATTTAGGTTTTAGCGCACGAATAATTTTTCCTCATTCTCCTTTGGTTTTTGTCTATTTGTTACTGTCTGTTTTTTTTTTTTTTTTTTTCCAGCGCAGGTGGATTGTGCGGGTATGATAGCAGATTTGCACAGGCTTGGCTTTCTTTGACTTTACCAACATCCATCAATGGCTTGCACTCTTAACTCTGCATCCATGGAATATCATTCTAACTCTAAACCTAATTTTATGCTCTTGTTTGAGACCCCGATGGCTAAGAATTCATCCTCTCACACTCGCTTAATATATCCAACTATAACTTATTTTATAATTTCCGTCTGAAGGGTGGAGTATGTGCCTATGTAAATATAATCATTCCTTCTCGAGAATCTTGAATATCCTAACTTCGATGTTCTGTGGCTTAAAATCTTTCTTCCTTCTTCTACAATAACTTATGCTTCTGCTACTGTTATCCTAACAGACAGATTTTCATGCCTTTTTGATTACCTTAATACTTCTCACGAGACTGTTATATCTTCCTATCCAAATACTGGAGGTCCTATTTAGGGGATTTCATCGTACACAACACTGAATTGCTGGGTTCCTCTCGTACTGATTTAGGGGAGGAAGTCGAATCATTCAGTATTCTCAACGATCTGGAGCAACTAATTAAATAACCTACACACACATTCCGGACGTCCTAACCGATTCTTGAACACACTTGACCTATGTTTTCACCATCACTAGTCCTTCTCTCTTATAAATAAGCATCTTCATTCCTTCGCTCCTAGCGGTAAATCTGACCACAACCTTATATCTCTTAATTTTACTACTTTCTTCTCCAACATCTCCATCCTGCCCCATGCGGTTTTTCTAAGCACCCTTGATCGCTGATTGGGGGCACAAGTGCTGTTTCATGCCAACTATACTGAGTGACTGTTTTCTGACTCTAAGACGCTCAGATTCTAGTCGATAAAGGGGAACTGTAATTGTTAATGGGATGAGTTAAGGTTCAATTTTTCTTGACCAAGTCTTTTTCCTTGCAAAAATCTATGGTTCTATCGTATTTGTTCTCGCCATTCAGGCTATAGACAATGTGAATTTGTATGTGAAAAAATTCTCGGTTCTCCTATCACCTTTGCCACTTTCATTCAAAGAAATCGCGTAGGGATACTCTTCGACAGCAAAGCGGACTTTCATTAAACGTAAAGTGCGCTGACCTCCTTGGTTATCCTACTGACAAATCTCTGGCCTCTTGCCAAAAAACATTTCTAACAACTTCTGTAAATCAGTCTTTCCTCCTTTTATTCGCTCTGATGAATCTGTAGTTAATACTCCATCTGAAAAGGCTAATCATCTTTTAGGCCTCCTATTTTCCTCTTACCCACCCCTGGACGACTCCGACAATCCTCTTCCTCCTCCTTCTCCTCTAAGGTATCCCATGCCTTAACCTCTGATCATCATTTGAACTGTAACATGGGTTCCTGAAATATTTGGACGTTAGAAGGCGGGTGGCCCTGATGGCATTCCTCTCCGAGTTTTGGAGGAAGTGTGTTTCTCTCCGTGTTGACCCTAATCTCTTCAACTATGTATCCTCCATGCCTCAATACTAGTAAATTTCCTCAGCATAGGGAACTTCGCTTATTTTCACCCATTTCCAAGAAAAAGATGCTCTGATCCTTCTAACTATCGCCTTATAGATCTAACTTGTATTCTCTCTAGATCTGAAACCATTCTTACCTCTCACTTCTAGATCATGTGGAGTCTCTTTTGGTTCTTTCCGATTACCAGCACGGCTTTCGGTGCTCGAGGATCTACTGGCGATACTTTCATATTTAACAGATTTATGGTTTTCCTCTCCCCTTAGGAACTACTGGAAGACTTGTGTGGTGGCGCTGACATATCCAAAGCATTTGACCGGTATGGCATCGCTTCACTGAACTTTAGGTTGATTGTCCTTGGGTTTCTTCTTGCTTACTTGTTTAGCTTTCTTCAAATCGATAATGTCGGCTGTTGTTGATGGGGCGACTTCTTCTTTTTCTGTCAATAGTGGTGTTCCTCAGGTTCTGTTTTATCTCCTACTTTATTCCTGCTTTTCATCAATGATCTTCTCACCTGCACATCTAACTCTATCCACTCATATGTCGATGACTTGACCCTTCATTCTTCAACTCATATCAATTCTGCTCCCTCTTTACTTCAAGAATTGCCTTTCGTCTTTAATCTTTCCGATTCTATTCGCTGATCTGGATAGAATTTCAGGGTTGTGTGTAGTCTCAAGCTTGTGAAATTCAACTTTGAAAACCCAACTTCTACAAATCTCTCTCTCTAAGACATTTAACTTTTCTATCTCTTTCGACGGTTCTCTCGTCTCTCCTGTTGACAATATAAACATCCTTGGCCTTAACATAAACAAAAAAATGTATTGAAAACCTCAAATCACAGTGGTTGCTAGGGCGGCCTCAAAGAAACTGAGAGTTCTGTTTAGACTGCGAGACTTTTTTTCCTCTTCAGTTACTCCACCCATACAAGGGTCTCATCAGCCCTTTTATGGAGCACTGCTCTCATATCTGTGGGGGCGGGGGTCTGGTTTCATCCGGCTTTGATAGGGTCGAGTCAAAGGCCAAAAGATCTTATAAACTGTCCTGTACTTTCTAGTTCACTTGACCCTTTATATTTGCTGTGCGATGTGGGTGCTTTATCCCTCAAGTGCTCGAGGGAACTATCCACCGCGTACTCACCACCTTACGACGCCCTCTGTAGCACAAGGTAAGGTGCTGTGTCGGCACATGAGTTTTGTGTTGATGTTAGTAACTCCAGACTAGGTCGCTGCAGTGCTTCTTTCTTTCCTGCCACCTCTGTTCTGTGGAATTCTCTTCCATCATCTGTGTTTCATACTCTTAATCTCCTCACTTTAAAGCCTGCGTCTGTGCTCATCTGCGTAATTTGCGTTAGATGGATTTTTCAGGCGTTCAACACCCACTCCTTGAATAGGGTTGTGCCCGTGAGTGGCGGTGACAACTGTAAAAAAAAAAAAAAAAAAAAAAAAAATAAATAAAAAAAAAATAAAAGGTTCTAATAAGGAATTCCTTAAGCTAGCTGAAACCCCATAAGAATGTCTCTGACGATGAACCACTTCTAGAATGCAAAAAAAAAAGCATAACCGGGGAGCTTGCTCGCTTGACAAAAAAAAAAAAAAAAAAAAAAAAGATTCAGAGAAGTGGAAGCCGCCTTACCTGCAATCCCTGGCAACAGCACTGATAGTTCTGATGGTGGCTTTTCAGCAAATAATAGACCTACTGAAGATGAGGATTTGATGTTAGACTTTTGATAAGTTCATGGCCGAAATTGCATTGCCATCTCATTCACCTTCAAAGGAATCACAGCAGGAACCTCATCGTAAAAACTGAAGAGACAGTCATCAAGGAGCAAAGATAATTCAAATTTGTAGTCTGTGAAAGAGGAGATGAGGCTCTACTAAAACATGAGATGCTGCCCACAGAAGAGAATCCTTTCATGAGGTGGCATGGGCCAAGGTTTTTATTATTATCAGTGCTTGCAGGCAAATCAGCCCCTCCTTCATCAGTCGAGAGATTATAGAGTAGGTTAGGTAGGAATGTAAACACAACAAAAAGGAAACTCTCGCTCAGATACTAGTGAAAGCTTAATGTTTTCGCATCACAATTTGTGAATTTTTGAATTTGAGTATTGAATGATATCTATCTTAAAGGAATATTTTATTATATCATGTTTGAGTAATAGCGTTTTTTTATTTTATCTTTTTGGCTGATTAATTGAGGTCTCTTCTTTCATTATTTTTATTCTTTATATTGTAGCTAGTTAAAGAATCTTCTTCTTTGTAAATTGTAATCATGTTAAAACATAAAAGCTAGTAGCTAAACTTTGTTAATACTTACTGAAAAATGGAAATGGAATATTTTTTAAATAAATACAAACATAAAAGTTATTAATATTAAATTTGCAATTATTATTCTTTAAAGGTACACTATTTTAATTTATAAAATAAATATACTTGGGCACAACCAAATATGATATATAAATGACTAAGTATTGTTTGTACAGGGAATGCAATCTTGAGTTGCCTAGCAGTACACAAATGTTCTATCTTATTACTGTGTATTTATTATACTAATTAAAGTATCGGTATCGGCACCTAAAAAAATAGAGTATCGGTATCGGCCTCTTTTCTGGTATCGGTACATCCCTAATATATATATATAGTGTCGGGCGGGGTGACCGGGCCCGGCTTTTTTAGAGGGGTGATTCGGTCCACTCTAAATAAAATAAAAAATTAAAATAAAAAAAATTTCGCTCATTTAATAGCCATGCGGTAGTACTAGAAGTTTTATTTAGATCATCTTTAATTCTAGAGAGTTTTAATATTTTTAAAAAATATAATAAATTAGGGTACAAAATGCCCTTCACTAGAATTTCACTTTTGAGAAATGTGAGTTTTTTTAACTTTGTTATAAAATGAAAAATCGTGGATGGATTTTAATTATTTTTTCAGTGTATACACTCGAGTATGTTAGCTTTAAACTGGCAAAGTAAATCTTTTTTCCAAACAGTATTAGTGGCAAAATCACGGGGCCTAACTTGGTCCGATTCACCCCCACCATCGTTTTTTATATTTTACATATTATTATTGACATTTTTATTACATATAATTAATTTAAATATAATAAATAGTTACTTATATTAAGTAAAAATTAAAATAAAAAATTAAATTTATATAAAAAATAAGAATTCCAAAAAGTGTCAATTTTTGAGCGGAGGGTGAATCGGACCACCTTTATTTTTATTCTTATTTTATGTATCAATATTGACATTTTTATTACTTATTACAAATTTTAATATGATAAATAATTATTATATTAAGTAAAAATTAAAATATAAAATTGAATTTATATGTAAAAGAGGAATTTAAACAGATGGTCCGATTCACCCCTCAATGGTGATCTGATTCACCCCTCCAAGGTCAGGCTGAATGAGCTTTAATAAAACTTTAATAAAACTTTTATTATTAGAATTACATTATTATTTTTTTGTGTGCTTATTGAAGGGCGCACGAAAACGCGAAAGCAAGCCAATGATAAATGCGAAAACGGTTAAACACCTCAAATTTGATCCGAACGAAGTACAATG
>JABUQX010090724.1:17500-20882 GCA_015478945.1 Trachelipus rathkii | reverse complement strand
CCTAATAAAACATTAGAATGCGTATTTGTGGAAAAAAAGCAAATAACATTATTTTAATGCAGCTAGGTCTTCTACATATAATATAAAATTCGAAACTGGATCACCGTTAGTGGGACAGGTACCACGTGAGCTACTTTAAACATACAGTTAGTGATTGTTTCCAAGTACAATTATCTCGCGAACACAATAAGCAATCCTATTGCTTAGAGGGCGTCCATAAGTTTTGTCTTAGTATTAATAGTGAACTCGGTCGTAGATCAACCTCAATATATAAAAAAATCTTATCAAATCATGAAGACAGCATATCAAGTTTAGTCACAATCATCTAAAGTAGATAGTGACTCCTCTCAAGTTATAGCCTTAAGGAAAATTTCTATACTAATATAAAAAAGATAACTAATATTATACTTGAGGAACGCCGTCAATTATATAAGGCTCTTAGGCTAGACTGTCCCAGTGCGAAGCCCTAAATTAAATAATATAATATATATAATTATATAACTACAGATAAATATAGTTTTATGAAATCATTTTAGTGTATACGTATCGGTAACTTAACTGACCTTAGGTACAACTTCTATAAATATAAAATAATAATAATAAATATAACTAGAGCCGCACATGGTCCTTTTAGGACTTTCCCAGTCAACCAAATAATATAAAAATAAATAAAGTTAGGAAGCCGCTATAGCCCTTCATAGAACAGATTTGTACAAACTGTCAATAATATAAATATATCAAACTAATTCAAAATATATAATAATATAATTAAAGATATAGTCGCTAATCGGTACCTATCTATAGGACTTAGTCCACTCACATGTCAACTAATATAATGCTTATAATTAATTAAACATAAATATAATAATAAAATAAAGGGGCCGCATTATGACCCCTCTTAGAATCTAGGCCCCAGATCAACTCTCAAAATAAAGTAAGACATAATATCATTAATGTAAAAGCCGTCAATGTCCTATTTTTTAAATCTGATCCCTGAGTGTCAAACCTCAATAAATAACAATTAATAATTAACTAACTGGAGGCCTAGTATGCTCCACCATCATATGAATGTCCCAAGTACATATCCCATAATAAATAATATAAATACTTAAAATTAAATATACTTAAGAAGCCAGCATGGGCCTATCTAAATGATACTCTTGACACGTATACATCTTTATCTCACTACATAAGCGTCACAAATATCAATACCTTTCTCTCGTTTAGCTAATTATACTAATATGAACACCTCTCAGTCATATATCATAAGTGTCTTATTTCTAATAGAGCAATAATATTCATGAGTAGATAAATATATTCAAAATATACAAGTGATGTATATACTAATATCTAAATAAATAAATAACTCAGCATAATTATTACAAATAAAACATATATAATCATATAAATGGAATTTGGGATTTTTCAATTAATTTTCAATTTTTAATCTAGGTTCAAAATCTTATCTTAGGTGTCAAAGTTATTAATAAAATCTATTACATAATGGGGAAACGAATAAACAGCATACAATTAAATATAGAATTTTACAGGCACTTTGAGGTAGGTATTACTAAATGCCTCAAATAGTTTGTGTAATATAAATTTGAAATAAACTTCATTCTTTTTATAAGCTCTACATTAAGAAGTATATTATAGCTTTTCAATTTTTAAATAATTTATGTTATTGTATTACTAATATTAGTAAGTATAAAAATAATAATTTATATATATAACTCGATTAAATAATCCCTTAAACCAAGAATTTATTTTCTACTGAATAAAAAAATATTTAATAAAATTAAATACAAACTAAATTTGAAGATATGGCATATAATAAGATTAATTAAAAATCATTAGATTTTCTTATACAAATAACAGACAATCAATAGTATAAAAAACTCATAGTATGATATTTTTTACTTGTGATATTTTTGTCTTACTTCATTTTTGGTTTATTAGATAGCTAAGGTATAAATAAATTTATATAAATAGCCTTAACATATTATACATATACTGTAAATACAATACACAATATGTAAAGCGTTTTAAACATACGATAATATAATATATGAAACTTACATATTAATATAATAATATTAATATATATATATAAAAATATCATGTATCTAAGATAAATATTAATGAATTATTTTAATGCATATTTCAGACTATGAGATAATATACATATATATATATTACCATTCTCTTATTATATCAATATTAATATTAATAATTTTACTCATATAGAATATAGTAAGCAATAGTTGGCAATAAAATCACATTGAAATAAGTTACAATCGACATTTAATTGTGTTAAATAAATTAGTATAATCTATTTATAATACAATAAACTTGGTATAATATATAATATAATATATACTCTATATCTACTATTGAGAACATTTAACGCTATAATATATATATATATAATATTTAATATATATATATTATAAAATATAATATATAATATATATATATATATACTAAATACTTATATAAATATATAGAATATGAGTATATTTTAAAAAAGATATAATGGATAGTAGATAATATAAAGGAGATTATATATATATATATATATAATATCATTAAGTATATATAGTATAAATATATATAGTCCAATATATATATAATATATATATATAAAATATACTAAATATATATAGTACTATATATATTATATATATTATATATATAGATAAATTAATATATTAATATATATATAGTATTATATATTCATATATATACTATATTATATATATAATATATATAGATACTTAATATATATATATTAATATATATTAACATAGATAGACGATTAGTGTCAGCCATGTATGATAAAATAAATTAAAATGAAAAAATCATAAATTATGATATTTTTATTAAATCATTGGAATATTATTTTTTACCTAAACGCTATTCTACTATGATTTTTTTATATTAATTTCTTATTTAACTTTAGTTTTTAGAATTGTTCTTTAATTTTTATTTATATTTTATTTCTGTATTACTTTATTTTTATTTAGTACTTATAGTATATATTCTTAAGTTTTAGGTCTTATACTTCGCAATAGATTGAGCTAATAAAATCAAAATTAATGAATATATAAAATATAATATATAATGTATGAAGTTTTTAATATATTTTTTTCAAATCTAGTTCAACTAAGACGCTAGGCTATTGAGTACCGCCTAAACGTCCTATATATGTGTAACAATCTTGAATGTTGTCTTGTTTATTTTATAGTTTGATTTCCTATATGTTATTGAATTATTCTGTTAAATACCAGGCTATGCCTAGGGTATATAAAAATATTGATATAAAATTATATATTGATCAGATGACAGACCTATAATTACTTAAGTATATATGTTGTATGAT
>JABUQX010090724.1:0-12500 GCA_015478945.1 Trachelipus rathkii | reverse complement strand
CTTATATGCTCCCTATATATATAGGAGTAACGATAACCTATGTTTACTGAATGATGTTGCGATGTCAAGTTTCTTCTCATTCATGAATCTGTTTCTAACAAAGAGTGATATTACGATTGCAAATAGAAAGTACCAAACATTCGGTATAATTTTGATACGGTTGCGAGTTGTATGGGAAAGAAGATATCGCGTTGCAACATGTATAAATGAAAAGGCTGCTCTCAAGTATTCGCAAGGACGAACAGAAGATTGTAGTAACTCACAAAGTGTATGACGGTATTAGATCTCGGGTAGTCTCTTAGATTGCTGGTCCCTCAGTAGTAATTCTCGACTTTTTTGAAGATAGACTGCGAAAATCTGTTTCAAACTCATCGTCACGCTCTTAGCATGTAAGCTATGTAACGCAGCAATCTGTTGAACCATTTGCGGGTCCACAAGTGCTCTTATATCTAGTTCTCAAATTTCTCCACATCAAACTTTGTTTTAGTTGATATATTGTTCAATAAAGACAATAGTTCTCAGTTGCTCATTCATCTTACGTACTAGTATTGTTCGAAGAGAAAATGAGGTAAATTATAAGAAAGTATTTCTCCGTTCATTGACATAGAATTGATGAAAGTACAGAACTCTCGCGAGTGTGCATGTTTAACGTGTCAAGTCCCCATATAATGATCTCATAATACTTCGCCTGTTATAGGTCATATTTTCTAGTGCGCGAATGAACTACGAGCTACAAAGAAGTTCTTGAATCGTATTGGTCATATACTCTCTTGCGGTAAATGAGTGTCATCTGATGATTGTAGAGTATAGCCCAACAACAATCGTCGAGTCATCATATGGGCTAAAAGGACTAATATTTTTGTATCGGAGATTTTGGCAAATGCTTATAATCCTCTGAAAGTGATATGTGCTATTAGAAAGTTTTAAACAGAATAATGGTATGTGATTTCTCATATTGAGTTGTTAAGAAGAAAGGAGAAAATATCAGAATGTACATGCTTTTACAACCGCCGTTAAGTCCCACTCTCAAACAGACATGACTCTCGTATCTAAGAAGGGCAACATGACATAGTACGCAGCGCCGCGGACGCTATCTATAATCTGCTTACTGAATATAGCTGTCTTACTCCTGAAACTAGAAAAGTATGAACGTGTAGTGACTCAAGTGCTGTTGTCGACCTTATAAATTCTTGTAGTATAATTATTTATGAGCGTAGAAACTCCACTGGTTCTAACAGTTCGCTCATCATCGCTGCAGCCAGCGCTAGTCATAGTGCCCGTTTTGGACAACAATTAAAACCTATGAATAGATATAGAAGGTCAGAATCTGCCAAGTAAATTGTTGATAATAAGAGGAGAAGTAAAATGTAGATTGTATTCTAAGTCTTGAATTAACTTCTCAGTTTAGTCGACATCTGTACGAGCTTAAGAACTATAGATCAGAGCAATAATACTTACGCTGCTTAATATTTACTTAGCAACTAGAGTCACATCAGTCACGACGATGACCTAAGAAGAACACATTAAGTAGTGCAATTATTGTTGCGCATATTGCCTTGTATGCTGGCTGTTAATATGTATCGGTGGTTCACATGCAAGCAAAAGTAGGGAGTCACAGAGAGTAGCGTGTGAAAAAGTAAGAACGCTCTCGCTCGCCAAAACCGAAGTTTCGTAGTATCAGTGGATGCAGCATGTATTGTGTGTTCTTCATTGAGGAGGAGTATGAGTATGATCTCGACACAAAGATATATCAAATTTATATAACGCAGGTATCTTCCGTAAGTGTGAAGATTGCAGAAATTTAAATTGAAGACTAAGGATAGACGTGAATATTACAAGAAATAGGCCCTGCGTAATCTCTGCGCTGCTTCTTTAGACAGACTCGCATTTTACCGGTCCAGGCCGTCAAGGGCCTTTTTATGTTGAATGACGAGAATGATCGCCAGGAGTTCGATTCAGGATTGGATTTAATAACGATCCGCTCTCTGATTTGGTATAGGCCAAATCTCCAGCATAGGACTGTCCGAGGATGTATACTCCATACAGCTAGTGTGCCTTGACTTCATTCTACTTCTTACCTCTTCTCGAAATTGCTAATTTACTTCTTCAATGTGTTTGCGCTCCACAGATGTAAGTCATCTGATTACACTCTGTATATATATTTCGGGCTCAATTTTTAGCCTTTTCTTCGGTCCATGTATGTGTTAAGATGTACATTATTCTACACTCTGACGTTATACAGATATATGACTGACTCATAGAAGCGGGTCCATAAGTAGCAAGTGTAGCCATAAAAAATTAATCTGCTAATATAGCACGTTGTGTATGTGGCTTTAGGACTCGATGGTTCTTTGGGAATTGTACTCTAAGAGATCTAAACTTTTTATCCTAATATGCCCAAATGCGTGACTGGTAATCCGTACATTGTGCATTCTTCCGCAGGGAAAGCACCAAGTGCGTCCTATTAACCTTGTGCCTCGCACTTTTTCATACATAATCCATCTTTGGGCCTCAAAATAATAGCACGCATATTAGTACGATGAATAGCTTCGCTCATGCTAATTTCTCTATGATTTAAAAGAGCCATTGTGATATAATGTATAAAATCCATATCTAAATTGAAAATACATACATACTCGTGCTGAAGCTTAACATTTATATAGCTTGTGAAATGCCCCCCTTTAGCATGTGGCAATAGTTTAGAATCTCGAAAGAAAGGATCAAGTCATTCGATAATGTTAATTCAATATACTGTTAGTTCAAATAATGTTATACGATTTCTTTGTTAGGAAAGATAGAAGATTTCTTCTATATAAAGAGAAAAAGTGCTCCACAGCTATATAATTATATTATCACTCTGGAATAATTTGCTACGTATATATATATATTATAGTATTGTTAAAATATTCTTTATATTAATATATTCAAAAGTATTGATTACTATAATTTTATACTAATAATTATTATATTAAATTTTATATTCTATTATTAATTTAATTTATATTATTATTAAGTATATAAGTAGCTTAAGTTAAGTATATATAAGTAGTTAGTTAGTTATGATAGTTATGTCATTCTATAATATAATCTATTTATTATATCTAACTTCTATCTATATACCATTTTAATCTTTAAAATATATAATCACTACATATTTGGCACTGACATTTTCAATAATACTTAATGATATTTTGGTGCAATTATCATCAATAATTATATGGAAAAACAAATTTGCATTTAGCTTGCATAAATCGTGTAAATGAGAGATACTGTCTAAGGAAGCAGTGCTCGTGTATACTCGACTCTTGATATGTGCTCTTATTGTAGGCTTCCAGCACTTTCCTAAAATTAATTACTTGCTAAGGCGTTAACATATAAATGTTTGCAGGGGTAATAAAGTTAATAAATTTATGTATCTAAAGTAATAATAATGTTTATTATTGAATATTATATTTTTTTATAGCAATTATATATTTATAATTAATAAAAATGATTAATCATTAGAGAACCATTGACAATGTATGAGTTATACAATTAAATAAAAGCTAGCTCAATATGATATTGATTTCTTTATACGATATTTAAACATATAATATTAATATAATATTAATACAAAGATTTTTTTTACGTGATAAAAGTAAAATATAAATAGCAATCGATTATGTTAATATTGAAGAAATGAGGGTGTGAATTATAATTGGAAAGGTGGTTTGTGTTTCTAAATAAGTGTTTTATAACATTTTGATTATATATATATTATATATATATATATATATATATATATTATATATATATATATTATATATATATAATTATATATAAATATATATATATATATATATATTATATAAATATAGATATTATAATATATATATATATATATATATATATATATATTTTATATATTTATATATATATTAATATATATATAATTATATATATATAATATTAATATATATATATATAATATTTATATTAATATATATAGTGAGGATGAATGAGAGTAAGTGATAGAGATAGGAATTTATAAGATTATATAGATTCATTTCATCTCAACATTCCTATTAACTCAAATTCTTAATATGTGTTGAATGGGCATGCCAAAGTAAGTACTTACGTGATGTCAAAAAATTTTTGGGATGGGTCTGACCCTCAATAGTATTATATTAAATCACCCCCCGAGTCTACGCCCATTGATATAATTTGAATTAATTAATATTTATTAATTTATATATATATTAATATATAAATTTAAATATATATAATAATAGTAAATAATAATAATAAGTTAATACTCAATAATAATACTATATATATACTAATAATATAAAATTAGAATTTAATAGTGAATAATAATTCTAATAATTAAATATATATAATTTAAATATAATTAATGAATATATTAACTCCACAATGTATATTAACAATAAATTTTATAATTTGAATAACATCTTAATCGTACAAGTAATTCTTTACAATGTATTTAAATATATTTGTAGAATGCATAGTAAATCTTTACCACATAAACCTCTATCATATACTGAGAACCATGTTTCAGTTGTTGTAATTTCTCAATATAGTAACGGTATCTGAGGTGGACTTTTGTTATAATTAAGTATAATACTCACTCATATGCCATTATCATCATGACGGTTTTGATGAGTAATGAGTATATATGTTGTTTAGTGTCAGGCTCGTAGATATCTTAAGATGCAAAGAGGGTATACATAAACCATGGGCATCCTAATATATGATCAATAATTTTTTTGAAAAATTTATCATTCATTATGAAAATGTGAATTATATTGAATTCACTATTATTTAGTATAATGCTAAGAAGTATGATGAGCAGATGTAATTAAGGTGAACAAGTAATCACATATATATTGATAATTAAAGATTATGTTATAAATATAATATCTATTATCTTCATTTATTATTTGATTATATATTTATTTTATAGTAATATTCTTATCAATTAAAAATATATGTCAAAGAATTTTATACACTCTGTACAACCCTTCTTAATAATATAATCATTGCTATTATTTATATTTAGTTACATATATTTTTTATTATGGCTAGCCCTACTCTAGTATATATATTTGTGTACTCTTTTTTAAAAAAAAAAAAAATAAAATATATAGCAGGTAGAAAGTTCAGAATATTAGTGCATGTTTTAAAACTATATAATTGGATTTGATGAAATTATTGTCTTACTTTTGCGCTTGAGTGATACCTAAAGTTTATTATATCGGATATGTGTGCTGATACTTATTGCTCTAGCTATTTAGCGGTAACTAAATTTTTTGGAAAAATTTTGCGCTTTTTCCTTCTCTGCAGCTCATTCAAAACAACTTATGCTGACTTTTTGGCGTTATTGCTAGTCTCTATATAAATTTTATTTTAATATTTTATTAGCTATATATATATATCTAGATCTATATATATATATCTTGACTTGAGATTTTATATATAATTTATTATATTTCTTTATTTGATAAAATTGATTTGAAATAAACTTTATCAATTTTGTATATTGAATTATTATGACTTATTGTATAGTAATTGTATATAAAATATCTATATCATATCAATTTTAAATATAATATATAGGTAGTAATATAATACTTAAGTAGATAATTATAATTATTTAAATAGTATAGATAAAAATAGTATAATATATATTTATATTTAGTCCCATAAATAGTATAATTATTCTAATATTGATTAATCAATACTGTATTATTAAACTCTTCAATTTGTAATATTTTAAATATCAGTGCTAACCTCCCTCTCCCTCAGATCCTCCATATACTACTCTAATATCTCTCTCTCATCCTCTCTCATAGTATCATAACTACTCACCTCCTCTCTCCTTCACATATCCCTTATCACTTCAGCACCCTACTCATCCATCATCTACCTACTCCATACTACCCCTCATACTACCTCTCTATATATACGTATACCCCTATATACTCTCTCTCTCCTCCTCCTCTCCCCTCTCCCCTACTATCACTCTACTATATACAACTCTCTCCTCTCTCTCTCTCCCTATATCATCATCTCCTACTCTCTCTTCTCTATTATCTATATACCTCTCTAACTCTCTATTCTCTTATATATAGTCCTCTCTCCTATACTCTCATTCTATATACCTCTCTCTATATATACTATCATCTCTCCTCTCGCTACTACTTATATATTCCCTATACCTCCACCCTCCCTTTCCTCTCTCCTCTATATATACTCTCTCCCCTCTATGAGTATTGGGTTGGTGATTTTTTGATTATTTTATAAAAATATCTCAAAAAATCAAAGATTTTTTTAATATTATTTTATATTAAGTGTGAAATAAAGTATTGCCTTTTTAAAAATTATATATTATTATTTGATAATATATAGTAATATGTAATAGTCAATTATTACTACTAGTCAATTTAAATAAGTTTGTATAATATATATTATATATATTATTATTTATAGGTTAATAGGTTATTTTAATATGATATTATATAATATACATAGTATATATTATATATTATACTGATTATATATATATAATATTTATGTTAATGTTCATTTAAGATTATTTTATATTATATATTTACTTTATATATGTAGATTATATAAATGATAAGTTTTGAAAATTATATATAGCGTAAGTTGCTACTTTATATACTGTATAATCTCAATATATATTCCTCTTTAGGTAATGTCAAAGTAACTGTTGAATTTGTTTGTGAGCGTAGATAAATTATTATTAAATTTATAAAAAAATAAATATTTGCCTTACCTTCAACAGAAATTAGGAAGAAATTATTTTTTATTTCGTACCATAAAATTCATAATTTGATACAATCAAATGATTAATAATATCTTTTTGATTTTTAAATACTCTAAGTATGCACATCCTACTGTGTGTGGAACTAATGCCCTAATCTAATTAAAATTCTCAAATTGCCAAATCGTTTATCTGAACAAGTCATGAGAATTAAGATTCGTAGAGTGTATATTGATATTTATATAGTTATTGATATATTTTCTTTAAAATTAAAGAACTTGAAAAAAGAAAAATAGTTCAAATTTTTTTTTGTAAAGTTGTTATATAATTTATTATTATCTGGACTAATATTGGTAATATCAAATCATAATATTACCTAATTTTATAAAAAGTTTATTAAATATAGTATTCTTATTATTAGTGATTAATATAGTTTAAGAAAACAAGAATATAATGTACTGTAGCTACTACTATTTAATTATAAAATATTTACTAATTTTATTGATTCAGAAAAGAAAGAAAAAAACAAAAAGAAATATAAGCTTGTAAATGTAAATTCAATTATTAATTTAGTAATATAGTATCAAATATTATACTTTATCATCTTATTTTTATAGGGTATTATATAACCGCTATAATACGTATAATAACATTATTATTATTATTTTATAAGAAAAAAAAATTGTCTAAAATAATATTAAATAAAAAATTTCATATAAAAATAAATATCTAATAATATTTTTCCCATAAAATCTAAATATTGATATTATTAATATATACTAATACTGATTAATAATCAATTTGATTCTTTATTTACAGTTGCTGTAAATTTTAATTTACGAGCACCATTCATTTTTGTCATTTACTTATGTTACAATACATTGCTGTCACTAATATATCGTATCATTAACGATCTGTGATAGGTTGATTCTAATATTATTATTAGTGATTTTTATTTTGATTGTAACATTATTATTTATAATTATTAATAGCTTATAGTTAATAGTACCTAAGTAAGTGAGCACTTTTATTGATAATCTCTTTTTATTATTATTGATTATTGTTATTATATATTATCAGTATTTGATAAAACTAGGAAAAAGATGATAAACAATAAGAAAATAGGTAACAAGATTAGATAAACATAAAGAAAATAGTAACCCTAAATATATTTAATAATAGCCTAATTCAAGCGATAACGTCTCTCCCAAGTAGTAATATATTAATATACTAATAATAACTATTTTAGGATATACATATTTATAGGTGCAAAAAAAACGAGACACATTACTATTATATTTACTATTCACATCATATAATAATAATATTTAATCACTACAAATGTTAAAATATAATATAAATATAATCTACTATTCTATCTCCTAATACCCTAGAATACTCTAGAATTATCTTAAATGTTCCTTTAGTAGAATAAAATATAATATATATATTATGAGTTGTAGTAATAACAAATAATATATATATATGATATAAATATTTTAGGTATTTTAAATGTTTATTTTAGTATTGATATATATATATATATATATATATATATAGTGTATTTTAGAAAATTATATATATTTTTCATTGTTATATCCGTTTTATATTCTTTTACCTACGTATCAATTGTATCATTTTATTCATGAAGATGATGAAAACGCTTTTTTTTCGAAACGTTAAGTTATAAAAGGAATAAATGTTTAGATTTGAAGCTTATATTTAAAATAAAAGAAGCTTTATTTATATATTCTATAAATTTACTTCCTCAATAATAAATATTTTTAATGATACTGGTTGAACTTTATCAGTAGTAATATAATATTTATATTAATATATAATTAATTATTAATATATTAATATTAATTATTAATATATTATTAATAATATATATATTAATATATTATTATTTATTATTATAATATATATTAATCAGACTGGGCGTATACTATTAGTGCTTATATTGGTTCGATATAGTCTAGTCATCGGATATCCTATTGCGGCTTTGCTATTAATATTCTAACTTAGTGCGTTCGTCAGGCTCATATCCGCTGCATTTATATTGAATAACACTCTCTCAGTTGCTGGACTAATTATAACTTATATGCGTGACATTCTCAGGCTTTAGTGATTTCTATCAGATGCATTGACTACCTTACTCCACATTTTTACTAACTTATTGTAAATACTTCCTCTCTTTCCTTTTGCGCCACGATTCAATTAGGACATTGGATTGCTCAACTCGAGATAAGCTACAGGTAGGCATGATGGACCCTTTAATTTATTACCAAGAGCTAGTTTATAGATTAAGATAGGTAAGGTAGATCAGTAAAAGATTATTTAATTTTTTTAGTTTATATTATGGCTGGCCGAGGAATGTCATAATTTACTATTCTATTTAGAGTATATCTATTATAGGTCCTCTTCTACTTCCTCTACATGTCCTCTACTGTGGCTAAAATCTGACTTACCTGCTCAGTAAGTAGGTCCATTATTTCCTTATGAGGATAAATAAGATTAATTAGTGTCTATACCTCAACCTTATTCCTCCTATTCATAAATGGAACGTATCCTCTTGGCCCTGAGGATGTCCCTACCCGCGTCTGAAGAACTATCTTTATCAACTCATGTAATGCTGAACTAGGAATGGTGTATATAATATTATATGAGGGTAATTATTTATAGGATTTATATAATATAGGATTTTATCCGTTTATACTCCCTGATGTCGTTAGCGTGTGGAGGTAAACAGCGTAGACATGCCTCGTGACTCTTCTTGTATCCAGATGGGCGAACCCACTCTCTCTCATTGTGTCGTTATTTCGACGATTCCACATCCTGTTGGTGGCTTGCTCTGCGGTACAATACTCTAAAGAAACATTTACTGAATAGGAGTGCGTCTGAATTGTGGGGGGGTTCTGTTTGCTGTTGGCTGGCCCAAGTCTGATTCGGCTTGCTGCTGTTTCTTCCAGTTAGGGTTTGCACTGTGAGTCCCCGGTGATCTCTCGAGTTGGTAATTCCTGTCCCCGATCCCTCCACCATAGTCAGGTGCTCAATGCTTTCTAGGGCCTTAAGGGTGAAGGAGGGCCTGAAGGGCAGTGGCCATAGGAAGTAGGGAGGTCCCTTTTAATCTGCTGAGTACAGAAGGTGGGAAATCCAAACCGATGTGTTTCTAGCCTCTATCGAAGGAGGGCTATCTTTACCTAAAAAAGCCAAACAACTGGAGCAGTACACTCTGTTAACATGAGGAAATCCCCTAAATTATTTTATTCAACTCTCTCCGCGTCAAGGCGTCTGGATACCGAAATCAGTTCATCACACGAAAGTTTGGTCATCGGTCAACGTGTAGTTGGGAGGAATGTTGCTCACAATGCTATCGACCCTTTCGTTCCCGAACGTTGAAGCATATCAGGACACTTGGCTCCACCGGGCCTGCATCATGCACCATAATGTAGTCAACGCTCAGTGCATGACCTCTCTCTGAAATTGGAGTGATAGCATAGTAAACATGTCATTGCTTAGTTACGTAGGCGATAATTTGATTATTAGTTAAAAATGCAGAGGAAGGCAGAAGAACGAGAGAGAGAAGGAGAGAGAGGACTGAATCGTAGAGTGAGGAAACGTAGGGACGGAAGTAGCATCCAAAGAGTGAGGGTGATTGTACAGAGAGAAGTGGCAGGACAATCTGCAGAAGGAGACGTGAGAAATTCTTTGTGTGTAGGAGATATTGGGATAGTAGTATGAGAGATACAGAAGTTTATAGTTCATTGGGTAGTGCGATTTGTTCTGCGAGTTGGGGTAAGGAAGAGCAGATCTTGCGTCAGATTTTAGTAATGATGGACTTTTTGGTCAGTGATGGGTATGTGGACAATTGGATGGAGAAGGTAAGAAATGATGTAATACATTTTTGAGACACAAGCCATCATTGGATATAGAAGACAAGTGTATAATTATTAAAGTAGCATATATGTGAGAGTGTGTAAAATTGACCTTTGTCGCGCCTATCGACGCGTGTCTTCGGATATTTAATATGTACGTATGCAGTGGAATATTGCAGTTATGACGCATATGGATTAAGATTCGGAAACTCTTGATCTAGCGAGAAGAAAATTACAATCTTGTAAACGAGAAAGTACTCTGGCAGGATCATGCGTGGCTATCTCGAGGACATAACTGCTCTACGTACTCTGCTGTCTGGTCTGTCATAGCTGCTCTATCACTGAAAACAATGGTAATTCATTGAGAGGGGGGTTTTGGTTTATGTGAGGAGATTTTATATTATATAATATTTATAATATAAATTTATTAATATTATAAATAAAAATATTTTAAAGGCAATTGCTACTTTTAAAAATACTTGTATTTACTCTCATACGATCTACCTCTGGTAGGGTAGGGACATACCTTGGGATCATGTTAGCTTTGAATGGAGGAATGGATATATATATGATTTAGCTCCATTTGGTTTATCGACCCTTAAAAACCTTCCTAAGTTAAAGTGAAACTCATAACAATCATATCATTATATATGATAGGGTATTAATAGTTTCCATCTGCAGATATAATAACTTATAATATTAAACTTTATAATAAAAACATACTAGTCACTATAATATGAACTTGTCATATTATATAATATTAATATCTATAGTATTATGGATATCCTCTTTACTAGATAATTTCTTTTTTTTTATAGTAACTACTACTACCTTGTCACCACAGGAGTCTTCAGTATCTTTTTGGTAGCGACCAATACTTATGACTCTGGTTGTTATATAGGTAGCCTAACCTGGTATAGGCCCCTGTTCTGAATGAATGGTATTCGCACAAAACCAAGGTGGATCCTTGTGAAATAATACTTAGCTTATTGAGCTCGTCTATCGACGATCTCCACTGTGAGCCGCATATACCTCTGAATCTCTCACTTTTCAATCTCGTTGGCGCGGATTTCTGTACGATGTTTCTTCCGACACTAGAAACAAATAGGAAGGTATTTAATTCACTGAAAGTATACATTAAGCTCTCTCTAGAGGGATTTTTTAATAGCTTAAAATGACAAAGTCTATTTGGTTAAAACTGTACGTAGTATTACTTTAGCTTTGCATCAATGACAATCGCGATTATTGATATAGTTAATTATATATCGGAAGATTTTGTGAGCACACTAAGTTTTTCCCTGTCTGTCGGTTCGTACGTCATACTCAATCTCAAGTTTACCGTTCGGCAGAGGTGATCGCGGATGTTCGTTGGCTCGGTTCAGTATGTTGCGTTTAAGTGGTCACCCTCTCAGCCACAAACAACATCAGGATAGCTCCTTGGAGATCCACAATCTCCAAGTCAGGATAATCATGGGCCAATAGGTTAATCTCCAAAGTTCATGATAATCATAGGTGTAGGTTCCATAGAGAAGGTATACTTTATTCTCCTTGGTTACCTTAGTGTTGGATCAGCTCTCACTCACCTCATAGTAATAAGGTCTCTTTGTTTAAGGCTGCCACGTTAGTTGATATTATGAGTATATATAGCTATTTGTCATATACTAGTATATAGAGTTGGTTGGCCTTCATACCTTATATATTATAACCTTGTATTGTATTAATATGCTAATTAACTCATTGTAAATGAATCTCTTATATTATATATTTGTGAATTAAGTTTCTTTCGCCCAGTATGTCGTTTGTGACGGTTCTCACTACATATACTTACTCTCTTT
>JABUQX010090723.1:0-11192 GCA_015478945.1 Trachelipus rathkii | reverse complement strand
GAAATATAATATATAAATATATTATATATAATATATATATATAATATATATATATATATATATATGTAGAAGAATTTTAGCAACGTGTAATATATATATATATATATATATATATATATATATTATATTATATATATATAATATATATATATATATATATATATATATATATATATAATATATAGATAATATATATATATCATTAATATAAAATATATTAAACACGTTACAAAAGCCCTACCTGGAAATTTTGTCCTCAATGGGCTTAAATATACATTTCTAAACATTTTTAAAATGCGAATAAATGGGAATAACTTTTTTTCACGGTATAAAAGAATCGTGATGAAGTAATATTTATTTTTATTGTTATATATATATATAAAAGTAATATATATTATTTTTATTATTATAATTTATTTTTAATATATATTATATATATATATATATAATTATATATATTATATATATATATATATATATATGATATATATATAATATAATATAATAAAATTATATATATATATTATATATTATATATATATATATATATATTATAAATATATATATTATATATATATATATATATATATATATAATATATAATATATATATATAATATATATATATATATATATATATATATATATATATATATATATTATATATATAGTATATATAATATATAATATATAGATATAATATATTAAGATATATAGTATATATATCTAACTCCTGTAAACAACGTTCGAGAATCTCGAATCTCCTACTTCGATGTTCTATGGCTTAAATTTCTTCCTTTCACTACAATAATCTTGTGCTTCGCGCTACTGTTCTCCTAACAGAACAGATTTTCCATGCCTTTTTTGATTACGCTTACTACTTCTCACGAGACCGTTATATCTTCTCATCCAAATACTGAGGTCCTCTATTTAGGGATTTCAATTACACAACACTGAATGGTTGGGTCCTCTCATACTGATTTAGGTGGGGAGGAGGCGAATCATTTAGCATTGCTCAACGATCTGGCAGCAACTAATAAAGAACCACACACATCGGATCGTCCCATACCAATTCTTGACACACTTGACCTATGTTCACCACTAGTCCTTCTTCTCTATAAATTACAACCATCTTCTCATCCAAATAATCTGACCACAACCTTATATCTCTTAATTTTAATACTTCTCTCCAACAGCTCCATCCTGCCCTTTGCGTTTTTTCTGCACTTTGATCGGCCGATTTGGGGGCATTGCTTCTACGCTAACTATAATTGAATGACTGCTTGTCTCTGGGACGCTTCAACTTCTGCGATTAAGGTGGCGAGCTGTAATCGTTTGCATGGATGAGCAGTTCGTCCTTCTTCGACTAGAAATCTTTCTCTTCCTCATTAATCCTGGTTCGATCTGCTTTTCTCTGGCCCATTCCAGGCTAGAGGACAGAGCGTATTCGGGAGTGAAAAATTCTCGTTCTCCTATCACTCTTGCTAATTTCATTCTGCTAGAAATCTGCAGGATACTCTTCGACGAGCAAAAGCGGGCTTTCATCAAACGAAATGCGCTAACCTCCTTGTTCTCCTACTGACAAATCTTTCTGCTCTTGCCAAAAACATCTCTAACAAACTTCTTAATCTGTCTTCCTCTCCTTCGCTCTGATAGGTTCTGTTCTAATTCTTCCACTGAAAAGCCAATTCTCTTCGGCCTCTATATTTCCTGCTAACTCAACCCCTGAACGATCTGCATCCTCATTCCTCCTCTTTCCTCTCAGGGTTCCTATTGCCTGCCTTGATTACATTCGATCGGCGTGCATGGCTCCTGAAATCGACGAAATGTTAGGGAAGCGGGCCCGGATGCTTTCCTCCCCGAAATTTTTGAAGGAGTGTGCTTCCTTGCTGACCCCGCCCATCGTTTCAACTATAGTTCTCTATTCTCAATACTAGCACTTCCCTCAGTGTTGGAAGGCACGCAAATGTTCAACCTATTCCGAAAAAGGAAGCGCCTCTGACCCTTCTAACTATCCCTATAGCTCTCTAACTTGAATTCTATCTAAGATCTTTGAAACTCTTCTCAACTCTCATTTCTTAGATCATCTGGAATCTCATTCACTTCTTTCCGATCGCCAGTACGCTTTCGGCGCTCGAGTCTACTGGCGAATACTTTCCATCTTACTGATTTATGTTTTCCGCCCTTAGGAACTACGGGGAGGACTTGCGTGGTGGCGCTTGACATATCTAAAACATTTGACCGGGTATGGCACGCGCACTGCTCTCCAAGCTCCCCTCATTTGGTTTCCTCTTCTTGCTTACTTATGTCTAGTTTCTTTTCAAATCGGCTCAATATCGCTGTTGTTGATGGGCGACTTCTTCTTTCGTTTTCTTCAATATGGTGTTCCTCAGGTTCTGTCCTATCTCCTACTTTATTCCTACTTTTCCATTTAATATCTTCTCACCTGCAATTCTAACTCTATTCACTCATATGCCGATGCCACTCGACCCTTCATTTCTTCAACTCATTTCAATTTCTGCTCCTTCTTTACTTCTAGAATGCCTCTCGTCTAATCTTTCCGATTCTATTCTCGATATTCTGGATAGAATTTCCGGTGGGTCGTATTTTTTTTCTTTTCTTAAAAAAAATATTTTGTGAAAAAATTTTCAATTCTTTAAAAACTCAACTCCTACAGAATCTCCCTCTCTAAGACACCTTTCTAACTTCCTATCTCTTTCGACGGTTTCTCTCGTCTCTCTGTTACCAATATAAACATCCTTGGCCTAACATAAAACAAAAAAATGCTTGGAAACCTCACATCACACAAACGGTTGCTAGGGCGCCTCAAAGAAACTGGGAGTTCTGTTTAGACGCGAGACTTTTTTCCTCTTCTCAGTTGCTCCAGCTATACAAGGCCTCATCGCCCTTGTATGGAGTACTTGCGCTCATATCGGGGGGTCTGGTTTCACCCGGCTCTTGGATAGGGTCGAGTCAAAGCCAAAAGGCTTATAAACTGTTCTGTACTTTCCCTTCCCTTGACCTCTATCTTTGCGGCGCGATGTTGGGCTTGTCTCTTTTCTATAGGTACCGCAGCGCAGTGCTCGAGGAGCTTATCACTCGCGTACCTCCACCTTTACGTCGCCCTCGTACAACTAGGGGTGCTGTGTCTGCGCTGAGTTTTGTGTTGATGTGGGTAACTCCAGGTTGTTCGCTGCGTGCTTCCTTCTTCCTGCCACATCTGTTCTGTTGGAATTCTCTTCATCTTCTGTGTTTCCCGCTGAATTTAATCTCCCCCACTTCAAAGCCTGCGTCTTTGCTCATTTGCGGATTACTTTAGTTGTTGACTTCTGAGGCGTTGCAACACCCCCTCTTGATAGGCTTTCAGTTCTTATGTGAAAAGGTCTGTAAATATAATATATATATATATATATATATATATATATATATATATATATATATATATATATATATATATATATATATATATATATAATATATATATATAATAATATATATTATACTATATATATATATATATATATATATATATATATATATATAGTATATATATATATATATAATATATATTATAATATATATATATATATATATTATATATATTATATATATATATATATAATAAAGATATATATATATATATTACATATTATATATATATAGTATATATAATATATATAAAATATATTATATCATATATTATATATTAATATATAATAATATATATTTGTATATATATATATATATATATATATAACAGTGCATATAATATATGTATATATATGTGGTGACTGTTAAAACGCATTGGTTTTCCATATTTTATTACCATTCACAAATGAGTCTAATCACGAAAGTGTCCCATCAAAAAAAATCTCAATAAAATGAAAATAGAACAAAAATATTATAGCACATAAATATAAATAATTTTCTAAATAAAAAATAATAAACAAATTAGTTTTATTTCTCTAAACTCATTAGAAATTAATACATAAAAAAAAGTTTCATGAAAACTTACGATTAATGATTGTATTAATTCATTATATAATCATGAATACATAAAAATCAACATCAAATTCTCCAATATAACAATTCATATTTTATTAAAAATAATAAAATATATAATTCAATATAATAATTTAAATAATATATATTTCAAAGATAATTAACAAGAGATTTCAATATCAGTTACATTATTTATTTTCTAATGACAATGAAATATTGAAATTAAAACAAGCTTTAAAATTTATTCTTAGAATTATATATTATATATTATTATTATTATATTATTATTATATTATATATTATTATAATTATTATTACTATCACTGATGCCATGTCAACAGTTGCATTGTTATTATCATATTTTGCTATTATTATTTAAGACGAAACAACTCCTGCCATTGTCATCAGTAAAACCAAATAAACAATTATTATTAATATATATATCTAATAACTCTGTTAATTAATATTAAATAAATAATATATATATTACAAATAAATGTTATATTTTAATTACCTCTGCTCCGGTGGGAACCAGAAACTCCGACAGCCTGACCTTACATTGTGGCTGGAAAATTTTTAATTGTTGTCCTCTGTCTTTTTATTAATAATTAAAAAATAAAATAAGAATAATTAAATAAATTTACGTATAACTATATATATATAATTCATTATACATATATTTATATACGCAATAGTATATTAATAAATTATGCCTTTTATTAAAAAATATAATTCCCCAATTTTTGAAAAGAAAACTACTATCGCTAAATTTTATTGCGACTCTGTTTTATTGTAAACTCTCTTGATCTAAATTCTAATATTGCTTGCTAACTGAATTTCTTAAGTTTAAGAAACTTGTTATCTAAAGTCTTTGTCCCCACAGTCCCGATCTAAGATGATCATGCTCTTATAAAACATCCTTAAACCTCCAATGCTCCCAACTCTTCCTCCAGCTTTCTCTGCTCTTTCTCTGTCTCGTCTCTGTCTCTCCCCTGTCTTTCTCTTTCTTCTCTTCTTAATAAGGAAGTAATCAAAGGGGGGTTCTTAAGGGATAGCAGATGAATCATTCCTTTGGATTATCAAATGTGGGTTCTCCAATGGTTCTCATAGGTCTTTCAAGGAGTCTTGCGAAAGAGCATCGAGATTTGTTTTATGGGTCGTAAAAGAAAGAGTTTGAATTTTAAAGTAGTAAAAAATTTTTCAAAACATAATAGAGTTAGAAATGTTATGATAATTGTCCAGTAGAGACAGAAGCACACAAAATAAGGATTTTATGTTGCTTACCTGAACTAAAATAAATTTAAAAGTTTTAGTTTCAAATTTTAAATTATTGCAACATTATCCCCGGCTCCCAGAAGTTGAGACCAGGATGGTTTCTTAAAACTGCACTAAAACATCTTAATTCAAAATCTTCAAAACTAAAATATAAATTTTTTATCATTGAAAATTTATGTTAGTGGAAGTTAAAGCTACTTTAAAATTTGATTTTTATTCAATTTAAATTAAATTTTAATTTGATTTTTATTCAATTTAAATTAAATTTTAATTTGATTAGATAAATTAATAAATAAATTCATTCCTTAATTTTAAAAATGAAGTTAAAGTTATAAGTTAAATTTATTGGTCTTCTGGATCGATTTCATGAAATGTTAATGAAAGAAAAAAAAATTACATCACAATATAGGATGACAAGGTTCACAGTACTAGGTTAACAAAGTTACACGAAGGCACATTCATATATATAAGAAAACTAAAATGTTTAAAGTTAAACATGACAAATGACGTAACAAATACATTTGGAAATTATACACAAAGTAATTTGAAAATAAAAGAAACAATTAATAAGCAAGCGATTTGTGAAAACGTTAATATGTGGAAATATTATAAACATATTAAGAAGCAAGCAAAGCAATGTTTGTAATCTGTACATGTAATGAGAAAACTGTAAAATGTAATCCATTGTTCTTTTATTTGTTGAACGGTACGACAATAATTACAGGCGTCCCCGATATTCATTAATCAAACAGACCAACGTCAAAAGAAAAAATTTTCTGGATTGTATGACTGTGTGTAAGCTAACAGTTTTTATATGTAAATTTTGTTGCCTGGTTTCTTGGTTGAATGTAAAGCAATGTTTATTGGTCAGTTGGTTATGTTAGTTATGCAGAAACTTTTACAGGGAAAATTAAATTATATTCTATTGGGTGAGTCATTCAAACGTTTTTGAAAATTTTAATTATTATGGTCGCCTATTCAACATCGTAAAATGAATTAAATATTGTGGGTTAGGGTTATGGAGCTGTATAATTACAATTAAAATTACAAAGTTAAATATTAAAAAAAACGTTTCTGATTAAATTAAAAGTCCATTAATACTTTTATGTTTTCCAAAAGTAAAAATGCTTAAATTAATATCTGAGGTACTTAGTGTTTCTTAGAACTTTACTTAAAAAGTTAATTTTTTTATTAATGATTGAAAAAAAAATAATGAAAGCTTAAAAATTAAAATAACTTTTAAATTTTAATTAAAAGATTTCTGATTATAATGAAAATTAAAAATAAAAAAAAAATCTTACTATTAATAAACATTCTGATTATATGGCATATATATAGCATAAGGCTATTCTTAATTAAAACAAAATTAAAAATAAATTCTGAGTAATGAAAAAATAAAATTCCAATATTAAAATATTAAACATTCCGATTATATAGCATATATAGCATAAGGCTAATTCTTAATTAAAACAAAATTAAAAATAAATTCTGAGTAATGAAAAATAAAATTTCTAATATTAAAATATTGATAAAATATAACCAACTTTATATAGCATATGGCTATTTATTTATTTTTTTTTTTTTAAAAAAAATTAAAGTTAAAGTTGTTGTTCTGAGTAATGGTAACTTAAAGTTTTTAAAGTTTAAAAAAAAAAAAAAAACTTAAAACAAAACCCCAAGAAACTTTATAAGTAGTTCTGAATGTGTCTATTATATTTTATTATTAAACAAAACAAAAATTACTAACTAAATTTTTAGTTTTTTATAGATTTTCTTTAAATAAAAATAAATAATAAATATATGAAATAAAGTTCCAAAAATAAAAAAAAAATTTTCCGATTTTTATTTAGTTTTTTATTTAAATAATAATTGGACCCAGGGGCAAAAAAAAATATTATTAAACGCTCAATAAACGAATAATAAAATAAAAATAAAAAAAAAATAAAAAAAAATGTTAAGTATACACAGAAAAAAAAAATGTGTAAGTTTTCTGTAATACAACTTAAAACTAAATAGTAAAAAGAATGCAAAATGTGGAAAGTTTTTTATATTCTGTAAAACAATAAAACATTTAAAGCCAGGATATAAAAATATGAAAGTATTAAAATGTTTATTTACAACATATTAAATATTTACAACATACTAATTAATGTTCTTGGCGTTAATTAGTATAATTTCAGCTTCATGATGTTTCTAACACAATTTCATATAAATCCTGATGTTGATTCTTTTCTCCTTTATAACTCTTGAAGTTACATTCTTGATGTTGAATCCTTCTTCATTGGCAACTCTTGAAGTTACCTTCCTGATGTTGAATCTTTCTTTATTTTCGGACCTTTCTAGGATTATTAATGAGGTTCTTTTGAAGAATCTCTAATCAATGATATCTTTTCAAATTTACTGATTACATTATGGAAATTGTTCTTTTATTAGTTTGTCAGGTGAAAGTGGCCAAAATTCAACTTATTCTTCTGTCTGATGATAGAAATGGAACGAAAAGATTTTTTGGTCCAAAGTTATAAAAAGTTATAAACTTTTTATTTTATATCTAGTAACTTTTGTCATCATGTAATTGCCAAGATGTAATTATGTTAACTAGAAATCGTTTCAAAATTTATCAAAGATTTTATTTATAATACGAATAAAATAATGGAACTATTGAAAAATTGGAAGAAAAATGTCATTCTTTATCTCTTTGTCCAAGTCAATAATCCATTGTATTTTTTTCTTAATAGTAATAGAACTATTTCTATATATCACATGTCTTTTCGATTTTGATATATATTCTATCTGAATAATTATTTTCAAAGAACTACTTTCTAGTGTTCTTTATATGAGTTTAGTAAATAGAAACTCATTAATATTTCTTAAATTTAATCAATTTATGTACAATAAATTATGTTTTTATTTTTGTATATAAAAATATAAAAATATAAGCAGGTATTAGTTTCAGGTACTGGGTGAAATTTATTGATATGAAAGATTGCTATGTTCAAATCTTCAATTTTTCAGTAGTAGTCTTCAATCACTCAATTCTTCATATTCTCAATATTTTCATTTTTTCCACCTAAACTTTCAAGTTTCTGTTCTAAACTTATAAGTCTATAATCTCAGGTTAATCAATCCCATATTTACAATTTTTACAATTCTGAGTTAGACTTTATGTACACATTTTGGTTAAAACCAAATATTTCATACAAAGAGTTTCTAGGACTAAAGAAAATAAGATTATATTTTCCTAGAATTCAAAGTGGTTGAATATTTTCCTAGAATTAAATTCTGTCTTCTGTTCTAGTAATCTATTAATCCATTATTTTATCTAAAAATGTATTCATTAATAGATTTTTTCTAAGATTTCAACTTTCTTCTGTGTCTAATTTCCCATCAAGGAATAAGAAAAGAACAGTAAAGACACTTTCCATAGGCCTTTTTATTTTGACTGTTTCTTAATATTCTTTGTTGTAGTAAACACAATTTAAAGTTTCTGTTTGTTTCTGTTTAACTTAATCAATTTGTTCTTTCCTGTTAAAAATGAGTGAGAAAATAGCGATTAAACAATCATAGTGTCAATACTTCCTACCTCTTCTCTTACATTATCATTCTGGAACAAAGATTGAAGTCTTCTGTTCTGTTTGATTATCATAATCACTTTACCAATGTACCAGAATTATCTGGTTTTCTTTTAAATTTAACCATCTTGCTAGTTACTAACAGATTTGGAGAGAAAAACCAAAATCCAATTTCTCTTTTTAAAACATTCACCTAAAATATGTGAAGTTTCTGATATATTTTCTGCTAATTTCTAATATGTATGGTTCTTTACCATATAAAAATATATTTTTTCTTATATAAAAATATATAAATTAAATCTGAAACATATTTCTGCAATAAGCAATAAATATGAACTATCTTTTATGTGTTATTATATTTTCCTAATAAATAACATAAATTTCAGTGTGTTTCTGTAACACTTTGAATGATAAACATATAATTCTCAATGTGTTATTTTTATTTCCTGAAAAATAATATAAATTTCAATGTGTTATTTTTTTCTGACAACTATCTTTTACTTTGTTCCTACGTTTTTCTACGAAATAACATATAATTCTCAATGTGTTATTTTTATTTCCTGAAAAATAACATAAATTTCAATGTGTTATTTATATTTTCTGATAAATAACATTTAATTCCAATGTGTTATTGTAGTATTACGGTAACTTGAAGATTCAATTTCTTTCTTGTTGTTTTTTTTTTTAAAGGTTACTTTGAAATCAATGTTCATTACAACTTCTTAACATTTCTAAACATTTGAGAGAAGAAGGTCTGAGATAAGAAGGCGTTTCCACAGCAAATTTAAAACTTTATTTTATAATTTTATTTTATAATTTCTTTCTTATTTTCCAACTAAGTTATAAACAATTTCTTGAAGGTTCTATGATAAATTTGATTCACTTGAATAATTTTTACTACCATTGTTATTAGGGTAGATTTCTGCCAGAATTTGCTAGGATTTACTCCTAGGTGGGTTGTTATCCTTGCCAAGATAAAAGTAAAAATCTTTGTCAAGATGGAATATTGTCAGGATAATCCTGTTCTTTTCCATTTTCGGCTATCTTAGCCTTCTACCTTTTATGGCACTTCATTAAAAAAAAACATAAGAAACATAAGTGGTTTTTAAACACACTCTTTTAATCATTATGGCACTACTTATTATCAAAACAGAGTTCTTGATTTCCCTGTTGTCTGCAATTCTTTTCAATGCCTAAAGAGGCTTTTCTTTAAACGTAAGGAAAGTCTTCATTACTTTCTTAATTTTTCCTACGGGTTTCTCAAAAGTAACAATCAACGGTAAATATTCCTTGTAAAGTATGCTAACTTACAATTCCTGAATGATTGCTAGAACTCCTTGGTGAATAACCGGCTTATCCTTTCAATCCTATGAAATTCCTGATTATTACCTAGTTCTGAAAATAGTAAGAATTCTCTGTCCTTTTTTCACGGATGAGTCTCGTCTCTAATTATTCTGTATGTGTTCTTGTAACAGAATTATTAAAAAGTTTCGTCTCCATGTTGTCTAAATTATCACAACTTTTGACCAATCACTATCCTTTTCTAAGCTAGTATTTATAAAAGAACATTCTGTTCTTTATATACCCCTATCTTCCTTTTTCTGGGATAGGCCTTCTTGGCTTTTCATTTTAACTTTAAATAAAGTGTCCAAGTTCATTCAAAGTAAACTTCGATTTCTTATCGTGGGTCAAAGATTGTTTAAACTTTTGCAACTGGAAAACTCACTTTAAATGTTGAACAAATGTAAATGTATTAAAGTTCTTGAAAGCTATCTTGTGAAGAGTTTCCTATCTAAAAGGTTGTCCAATTCCTTCTTTTACAGGTTGTCTTCCTTAAATGGCAATCTAAGATATCTTTTTATTCTACATTGTTAATCTCTGATGTTATATTTTTTCCTTTATCAGATCTTTTCTGATAGTGGAATCTCTTGAAATTTGAACTAAAGAAAACTATCTATTCTTTATTTGGAACCTTTCTGTTTCAAATCAAAAATATTAACCTAGGTTCTTTTTCTAAAACCTCAATGGTAAAATAGAATAAAATTCTTAGTCTCTTTCTTTTTCCTTATCCTACAAACTATGTAGGCATGAGACCATAGGTTATTTATTAACATTTTAATATAATAATTAATAAATAAACACTTTTATGAATGTACCATGAACAAGCGCCTATTTGTCTTATCTTGTTCTTTTCCTAGAAATTGGTGTAAAGTTCCAAAGAATAGGTTTCTCATTTCTGTCTAATAGTTCATCTATGATTTGAGCAAATTTGCTAAATCCTTTGTAAATTAGTGCAACATAATGTCTTGGTAATTTTCAAACAAAAGACTGTTAGTCTAAATTTATT
>JABUQX010090722.1:7500-65931 GCA_015478945.1 Trachelipus rathkii | reverse complement strand
TATTATTATTTATTTTTATATTCGTATATATAATAATATGATATAATATATTATTAATATATATATATTATACTATATACTATATAATATAATTATATAATATTATATTATATATATATATATTAATATAATATATAAATATAATAATATATATATATATATATATATATATATATATATAATAATATAGGACCTGATGAGTTTCATTTGCCGTCTTTTGCTATTTTTTGTTTTTTTTTTTCTCATATATTTCGAGTATATGTCCTAACAATCAATTAGGTGGTGACGGACATGATTCACCAAATATTATAGGACCTGTTACGTTTACGAACTCCGTCAGTTTAATTTTTTTTTTTTTTAACTAAGGAATACCAAAAGGGTAAACCGCAAAAGATAGCAGGAGTCGGGGTCTCTCGGCCTTTCGGGGAACGACGGGTTAGGACTATTCCCCCCTCCGGGAGGATCTCCGGAACCCCCGCTCGTTGGTATTTGGGTGTCGCGGGGTTCCTCCGCCCCTTCCTACGGGGTATGGAAAACGTCGCCCCCCCTCTTCTCGTATGCTTCGAGGCCCCCTAATATTTTCTAATTTTGTTATTTTTTGTTTACATTTTTTTAAAAATAGCTTTATATGCTGATCCAAATATGTAATTGGTTTTTTCTTAAACTGTCATTACTTTTGTACTTGCATTAATTCTTTTATAAATTATTTATTTATTTTTTGTAATAAGCTTATTATGCTATGCCAAATACGTAATTGTTTTTCTGTAAGTATCGTACTTCCTTTTTTCGAGATATTTCACTTGTTGAATTTATTTTTTATAATAAATGTCGATTTTTAAAAAATTATTTAAAATTTTCTAACTTTTGAAATCATGTCCTTCACCACTTAAAATTCATTATTAGATCATTATATAGCAATATATGTATAAAAAGAGACACCCAAAAAATCAAACTGACGTCGAGCGTAACATAACCCAAGGGCAAATATATTATATATATATATATAATATATATAATATTATATAAATATATATTATATATATACTATATAATAATATATTATATAATATATAATAATATAATATATATATATTATATATAATATTAATATATATAATATTAATATATATAATATAAATATAATATATATATATATTATATATATATAATAATATATATTAAAGCTGGGTTGAATTTTTGTAAAAATAAGTGTCGAATATATCCATATACTTATGGTCAAATTTAAAAGGTCTAATTGGCTATCCCACTGTAGTGGGAAAAAACACCATCTATTTTTTTCTGTTATCTACAATGTCATAAGGGGGACCACAACTTTAGTTTTTTAAAAGGGTTTTGACATCGCTTTTTTAGTATTTTAAGTATGAATTTTATATGCTTTGGTTCTTCAAAATTTGGTATTAATAACTTAATTGAGAGCTATTTCGTGTGCTCACTTTTCAGATCCAACTATTCGCACGTTTTTGAGATGAAGTAAAAGTAAAACAACTTGCTCGTTATTGTGCATTTGTTTATTACTATATTGCATATGACGTTATCATGGCATGTGCAACAAGGCTTAAAGACAGGCATGCAATATTCGTTTATCCACAACAAATTTAAAAAATCGAAAAAATCAAGCGTTACCACGGCTGATGTATGTGTTATTAGAGCCTACAAGTGATTCCATCAAGTAGATCAAAAACGATGCCAGTGTACTATCTAAAGTTATAATGATGCGGACAAAAGAGAAGTTTAGAAAAGGCATATATACAATAAAGCAAGGACACAGCCAACAACTAGAAATTTGTAAAGTTGGGATATAGTTGAAAGTAAGAGACTAATATGAAGGTCAATGATTATTATATTAAAATTCAAGAAAATAAAACAATGTTCTCTAACATATCAAGATAAATTAAAATCATTTTCTCGTCTCTTCGACATTAGCGCGCTTGCAAGTGTGTTCATAATGGTATAGTTGAGCGTAATCAATGTCAATGTCCAATGAAAAGAAAATCCCTGTATAATGAAAGTGAAATGGCCAAAAATTTGGCTTGAATCAAAAACACTTTCCAAGACGCATGGGTGGATTTTTACAAAGGAAGGAGGAAATAACAGAGAAAAACATGAAACTTCGGGAAATGAATAAGGGAAACAGTGAACTTGTGAAAGTAAGATTGAAGACACAAGACCTATCGCAAAAAAAGATAGTTTAATTATGTTCAGTTGGAAATTTATTCAGGCAGTGAGATGTGATGTGCTTTTTTTAGAAGTATTTATCATTTTCTCTTTAGAATCTTAGAAGAAATGGAAGAAATGTTCACCCTCAAAATAGAAAACCAGTGTTTTTTTTTTATACCTGAGTTTAAAGTGTAAAGCATAGAAGGACACAATAAAAGTGAGCAATAGAGCATGCCATGTCTCAAATAGTTTTATTACAATGCCCTCAAAGGACCTCGACTTCTTCAGCCAAAAAACAATGTTGAAATCAAGTAAGTTACAACAGCCAAAGAAAAATACTTAGAGAACAAACATCAGCAAGGAGCATTAATGCATGCAACCAGAGTAATGGTCTGCATTGTTTCGATTGGAAAAATAGATTGAAACACTTGTTCATACTGGAGGTGTCGTAGAAAAGTTAGAGAAGAACATTACGTGCTAATGTCATTTCCAGATGCATGTTACATCGATCACGTAGTCCTAACTCAGGAAGATCTCGAGATGTATTTAATGAAATTCGGGGTATTATTGAACGAACAAGATCTACAGAGACTTTAAGAGCAGTGATTTGCGATGGAACTCCTGTGAAGACGGTTAACAAGAATGGAATAATCACACTGTTGGAGTTACATCTTAAAAGACCACTCAATGGCTCATTATGCAAATGTTGCATTTTAAATGAAACTGCCATCTTGTAGTTATTAAGTGTTGTTGATGGGAAGACAATTGGCCCATCGTCACATGAAGGACCGCCTATAACCAAACTGCTCTCATCTGATCCTCAGACCAAAACCCATCATTAATTTTCAAACCAATTCCAAGCAATTCCAGCGCTCTGTAGTTGATGTTCCTGAAACAGTTACTAAAGATCTAAGTTGTCTGACCAGCTGTATTTACTAAAAAATCTGTTTATTAATTCGCAAGGGGTACATAATGCAGATCATAATAATATGCGTATTTGAAAAACTGCACAGCCGGGGGCCTTAAGCCATGCAAAAGGTGACTAACTAAAGCTAACAGACTTGCTTCGATTGTACGTTTTCAACCAGAATCCGACTCTGATGATCTGAGCTATTGGTAACGTGCGTACTGAACTTCATTGCGCCCCATAATGTTCTAGTATCCGCTCCCACCCTCTTCTGTTCAAGCATTGAAGTGCAAAGAATTTTCACTTTTATGATATCACGAGTATTCAAAATACTTTATTCTCCTGACGGATCAGACATCATGTTCTCCAGTGACTCCTAAACAACCCTGATTTTTGTCATTCAGAAAACCTTTTGCTAGCTGGTGTTGCAGAAGAACGGGAAAACGGAAAACAATAAGATTTTCTTGTCAACAAATTCATTCAGCAATCTGAAAGAAAATTTCCTCACCATGTGCAAAGTTCGACTGACTTTGATAAACAAGGCAGCCTTGTAAAACGTCATCTCAAACGCCACTGTCCTACAGTGAACTTGCATAGACTGGGGGAGGTTGAGTAACTCCTATATCACACCCCACCACCTCCTTGATGATATTAGTATGTCGAATTTTTGAAGTTAGTAAATTCAACAAATTTTCAGTTGCCAAAGATATCCGTTTGCATTCATGTCGATAGTTGAAAAAGCAAAGAGTTTCGCTGTTCTGTTAGGGTTCGATTAGGTCATGTACTCTTACGATATGAATCTACATGGTTATGCAATACGGACAAACCAAACATTTCTCGAGATCGGGAAATACGCGTTCGAGCAAACTGAAACAAAAAGTCGATTTCTAGGAGATTTTTCTGGTACTATGCAGTTCTCCGGGTTTAAGCTGTGCATGTAAGAATAAAGATGTCAAGAAGAGTATTTAAGCTCATACTGTTATAACTGGCCTATAATACATATATCTTCTGTTTTCTTTAAATCAAAAAAGATTTTCAACAGTAAAGTTGGATATGAAACACAATCTTGAAGAGAACTTACTGTCCTAACACATTGTCAGAATTGTGTATCTGAATTGAGCACCAATTACACTTGTTTCAAATCGCTGCAGCCTACAAATAAAAATATATTACTCTCTTCAGGAAGGAACGAAGCACGATTAATAAAGTCAAAATGCTGTGAGATGCCCACATCATAGATGCTAGTATAGCGCCGTTGCTTTATAGCCTTTACCCGGCAGCCCTAGAATAACTTGCTTATAAAAAGTAAACAATTTTATATATAAATAATCAAATGATTTTAGAACAAATAATAAAACCATTAGTATATCTAATATATATATAATTCATACAAAATAACTATAAGGGCAGTCATAAGAGTAATAATAAGGACAAAAAACAATAAAAACATAAATTACAATAATAAAAAACGCATCAATAAGAATACACAAAAGGAAAGGCAATTAAGACAGGACTCAAGGCATAGTATATAAATATATACTCATGAACCGTATCAGATAAAGTGAGAAAATACTCCCAAGATAAAACCCGCCTAGTGATATAAATAGTGATAAGTAACATAAACTAAATATGAATAGCAATAAGGATACGCCCGCATAACTAGCTATGATACACAAAAACACAAACAATAACGCCAAAAAACGCACAACAACAGCCGAACCAATAGAACATACATATCAAACCGATAAAAGAAAGTATTTTTTGCTATGTTATACAGATAATAAATAAAGAATAACAACTATACACCAACATAACACATTTTAGAATTTTCAAATTAACTATAATATATATACTACTAATATATAAGAAACGTAGACTCTCTCAATATAGGCAAAATACTATGACTCATCTGTATAACTCATCATAATAACATATATAGAACTATATAAAATACTACGGTATATTATGTAGCATATATATTATAGACGCCATAACCGAGATAATAGGGTGAATGGAACAACGGTCCACCGGCACATGATATAACCATATAAACAAAGGGCAGAGTCACTTGACCAAAATAACCTAACAAAACAACAAACTAGCCGCTATTGAATATGCCTAAAACCAGAGACATATAAATTATATTTACCGTATATAAATATAGAAAATAATCAATATAATATAAACCTACAACCCTATAATAATTGACATAAAAATTAGCATATATCACTTGAATTGCCGATTAAGATATAAAATGCGCCATCCTAAATTGGCGTTATTGGGCTTCAAAGATTGTTCGTTGCTCTCGTGTGTATCAAAAAGAGTTAAAAAAAACAAGATTATCAATATTAACTGCCATTTATTTTCGCAACAACGTTCCCCTACACACTTCTTCGTGCTCTCTCATCGCTTCTCACTACTCGTCTCTCTCTCTCCTCTCTCTCTCCTCTCTCTCATCCTCTCTCTCATCCGCTCTCTCTCTCTCTCTCTCATCTCTCTCCTCTCTCTGTCTCTCTCTCTCTAGCAATAAAAACTTTGGATGGTTAAATATACACATAAACTAATAACCAATCTATAATAAATATAAAAAATAAAAATAGATTATAAGTGTAAATAACAATACTAGAAAGTCTCTTTATTTTAACGATCTTTAAGTGATCACAACATAAAATATACTTAAAACAATAAAGACATATTCAATCATGAGCTGCAACAATAAAAATATATTAATGGCTTTATTTTTAGATAGTACTTATAATTATAAATATAATAAAGTCTATACGAAATATCATAGACAACCCTAAGCTAACATATAATAAATAGATGCAAGAAAAGCAGAAGAAAGAACAGATTAAAATACTATATGAGAGAGGGTAAAGAACTACAATAAAGCCACTCTAGATATTGAAAATATTATATACATAATAATTTTGTGTCACTTTTATCAATTGCAATGTCTATGGTTGGACATTACACACAGTATATATTTATTAGCAATAATAACGTGACAAACAAAATACATTCATCCCCTATAATATATATCAAGAATATACTCGATAAATATAATCCATAATAACAGACAATATAATAATATCCCATATATTAATGTATTGGTATTATTATTATCCCTAATTTATTATATATTATATTATTATTACTTATAGGTCATCTTTTAAGCTGATATATTATTCAATAATATAATAATTATTTATTTGATTATTAATTAATTGGATATTTCATTATATTTTATGAAATATTCCTTTAAATTTAAAAAATTAGGGAGCGAATATGGGCAACTGAACACTCACTCGCACCGATGAATAGCAGATAACCATCTGAAAAAGGTGAGAAGAAATAACTCAAATAAAAAAGTCAATTAGTGGGTTGCAAGTGTAAAACAATAAAATAAAAAAGACTAACTCAGTTATGTGAAACTATGCTTCATACTTAAATGATATATAGTACGATAGCATAGTCCAATGATGACCCTAACTGTTTATATTCCTCTCTACTCTGACGCTTAGCTAAAGACCAAATTTGAGGCAATGCTCAGCACCAATCTGAAATACGCCAATACAATAGTGGAGTACATTCTGGATAACGCCCACAGCACAGCATCGAAACCAAAAGTGTTCAAAGTCAGGTTCTCTAACTTGTTCAACAGGATGTTCAACATTCATTCGTATTTCAAGATTGGTGAATTATTTTTTCAACATCCTTAAAGAAAAAGAACATGACTATCATGTCAATATTATTGCAAGCATGTTAAGTGATGAAGCAAATTTTTTCTACCTTACATTTATACAACCAATAAATAATGATTTTGAACGTATAAATGTTGCCTTTCAAGCCACTGATGCTGAAGCTGAAGTATGCCAACTATTTAAAGATTTTGATATACTTCATCAATCTCTCAAACAAAAGATTAGTTCAAAATTTGTAGGAGCCTAATTTGAGTTGGATCTCAAAGACTAAGTTATAAAATACCCACAGAGGATAAACAAATTATTGAAGAAAGGTAACTACCGTTCTTCGGTTTAATTACCCTGAAAGTGGAAGAAGGATAAACGAAATGATAATAATATAGTGGGAGAACGAGTTTGTAAAAAGCAGATAGGGAAGATGTTTAATGAAATTATCGTTCAAAGATTCGTGGTCCATTTTGCCCATGATTTTAAGGCCAGAATCGAGAGGACACATAAAACTAAGAAAGTCGATATGAAAAACTACTTTACGTGAATTGGAAAGAAGAATTCTAATTGGGCGAAATATCATCTGATCCAATAGTTTTTTGAAAAGGTGGAGAAGTTCCAAAATCACCATTGAGAAAGTCATTTTGCAAGACATTCATCAAAGTTTGCTTAATAACCTTGTTCTCAATACCCCAAGTAATTCATTTATAGAACGTATGTTTTCATTTGAAAAACAAATGTGAAAAGTAAACAGAGAAAGAATTCGCTTTCATTTAAGACTGAAATCTCAATAATTAATATAATAAATGAGTAAAACTGGAAGAGCACAGGAAAACATGGGAAGGCTCGGTACAAGCGAAAGGAGCCGGGGAGAGCCAACGCAAAAGCATAGAAGGGAGAACAGGAAGCAAGCAGAGCGAGGAATAGAAAGGGAACGAGGAGGGGGGAAAAGGTGCAGAACCGGGTAAGGAAGGAAAGGGAGGAAGGGGGGAGGAGAAGACAGGTGGATAGGGCAAACCACACGCGGAGAGGGAGAAGGCAGGGCGAGCAACCCGAAGGAAGCAGCGGGAAGAAGAAAAGGCAGGGAACGCGAGGAAACAGGACGGAGGAAGGGGAAGGGGGGCGAAGGGGCGAAGGGACATCGTCAGATCAAAAAAGACGCCAAAAACCATCGGGGAAACGCGGAGCGGCGGCGGGAGAAGAAGGGGGCGCAAGGGCAGAGGACAGGCAGGAGCAGGAAAGAGAGGGGAAGCGCGGGAAAGGGGCAAAAGGGGAGGCCAAAAATGGCAACGGCGCGCAGGAAGAGGGGGCAAGAGAAGGACGGGGGGGAAAAACGAGAGGGGCAATGAAAGGAGGGGGAGGCAGAGAAAGGGGAAGAAAGGGAAGAGGAGGCAAAGGGGTAAAGATGAAGCAAGGGAGAAGAGAAAAGCAGCAGAGGGGCAGGATGGATGAAGGACGGCGAGGGCGGCAAGGGGAGAAGAGAGAAGGCGCCACACGAAGGGACGCGCGGGCGGAAGACGGGAAGCGGGGCGGGACGGAGAGGAGGAATATACAAGAAAAAATAAATATATAATTGAAAATAATAAGGAAGCTTAGAGAAAAGTGACAAATAAGAGAGAAATAAGGGATGAATATTATAAGAGAAAAGTAAAGAAGCGATTAGTAGGAAGAGGAGAAGAGGGGAAAACTAGTAGGGACGGGAAGCATAAAAAGTAGGCAGAGATATGAAATGGGGGGATAAGGAGTAGGGTCGAAATGAAATGGTATAAGTGAAAAAAAAAATAAAAATAAAATAAATAAATAAAGGTAGTAAAAACATCAAACAAACAAAAAATACCAATCCCTCTCCTCCTTCCCCCTCCTCTCTCTCTCCTCTCTCTCTCTCTCTCTCTCCTCCCTCCTCCTCTCCCTCCCTTCTTCATAAGATATATATTATATTAATAAATATAATTAATGTATAATAAATATATATAAAATATATAATATATAACACTAATAAATATGTGTTTGCAACACTGTGTAATACAGATCATATCGCCTTAAACATTATGTAATAAAAGTTAATTAAACGTAATAAGGATAAAGTGTGACCTTGTATTAGAGACAATAGAATACCACCAGACTATCGGGGAAGCAATAGATGAAGAAAGAGTAAAGTTTATAATACAAAAGCTATAAATATCTGCTCCTCTTTTCCGTTATATACCTTACCTCCGTATTGTTGTGTATTATATTATAGTTATATATATTCTATTAGTAGATTAGAATTTATTTATAACTTTAATTTATAAGCATTTTATTTAACTTTATCTATTATTCTTCTAAGCCATTTTTATTCCTTTAGTTTATCAGTCCGTTGTAAATATTTATTAGGAATGATTATCGTTTATTAATTTTATTATTAGTTCAAATGTTCTACTTGTAAAATCATTGTTCATTTTAGGTGTGTGGGAAAGAATTATATCATCTCACATTGAAAGAAATCCAAATTAAAAGAGAGAGAGAGAATAAAAATCATGCAAAATATATGCTTTAATAATTATGCTACTATAAGATTGATATAAACAAATTATTGAAACCATATTGCAAAAAATTTAATTAAACATTCTGAAGAAATCAAAAATAAATTAAAAGTTGAACATATTTTAAAAAATAAAAATGTCAGATATACTATGAAAAAAAAACTCTTCTAGCGAATTAAACCCCTTGCGCTGCCAATATTTTTGCCTACAATGTTTGAAATTTAAGAGCTACTGATTATTTTCCAAGCCAGATATCTTTCTTTCTAGAGAAAAAAATTGTTGAGAAAAACTTCTTAACAGCACCGATCAGAGTTTCCAGATGGTTTGGAGTATTTTTAGCCAGAGGAGGTAAAATTTAGCCAAAATTAGCCCAAAATTACATTACATCAGTATTGTTATAATAAGAAGTTAAATGATTTTATTCTAAAGATATTCATTAGGTACTCTAGGCTGTTACAATAAGAAGTTGAAATTAAAAAAATAGTCTTTAATAAACAACTTATCTACCTTTACTTAATTAAAAAGGTTCTGAAACAATTTCATCAAACTCCTCAGCTTCCATTTCTCTTTCAATAGCTCTGCTGCTTCCTGATTCCCCTTCTATGCTTTGAGTTTGGCTATAACCGGAAATACATTTCGCTTGTAAAGAGACTTAACATGTTTTCTGTGATATTAAAGTTTTTACATCATTTATTATTTAATGTTAAATGAGATTTCAGTCTTAAAATGGAATCGAATTCTTTCTCTGTTTACTTTTCACATTTGTTTCAAATGAAAACATACGTTCTATAAATGCATTACTAATGGGTATTGAGAACAGGTTAATTAAGCAAACATTGAGAAATGTCTGCAAAATACTTCTCTCCAATTGTATTTTGGAACTTCTCCACCTTTTCAAAAAACTATTGGATCAGATGATATTTCGCCCAATTAGAATTCTTCTTTCCAATTCACGTAAAGTAGTTTTTCATATCGACTTTCAGTTTTGTCTAGATATTCGTTCTGCATAAAATCATGAAAAGATTTGAGTAGATCTTTATAATCTGGTCTCATTTGACATATACACTATCAGATTTAAACAAGCTAAGACTCCTCACTATATTATTATCCATTAAGGGACTCTCTAATTGATCACTTGCCTCAATAACAAAATGTAGTCACCTTTCTTCAATAATTTGTTTATCCTCTGTGGGTATTTTATAACTTAGTCTTTGAGATCCAACTCAAATTAGGCTCCTACAAATTTTGAACTAATCTTTTGTTTGAGAGATTGATGAAGTATATCAAAATCTTTAAATAGTTGGCATACTTCAGCTTCAGCATCAGTGGCTTGAAAGGCAACATTTATACGTTCAAAATCATTAGTTATAGGTAGCATAAATGTAAGGTACAGAAAATTTGCTTCATCACTTAACATGCTTGCAATAATATTGACATGATAGTCATGTTCTTTTTCTTTAAGGATGTTGAAAAAATAATTCACCAATCTTGAAATACGAATGAATGTTGAACATCCTGTTGAACAAGTTAGAGAACCTGACTTTGAACACTTTTGGTTTCGATGCTGTGCTGTGGGCGTTATCCAGAATGTACTCCACTATTGTATTGGCGTATTTCAGATTGGTGCTGAGCATGCCCTCAAATTTGGTCTTTAGCAAACGCAGAGTAGAGAGGAATACACACATGTAGGGGTCCATATTTGACTATTATCGTTAACTAATATCATAATTAAAAAGATAGTTTTCACATAACTGATTTAGTTTATTTTTTCTTTTATTTTTACCACCTCCACATAAGTACTTCCTCACCTTTTCAGAGGTTGTGGCATCACGGTGCGAGGGTGAGGAAGTTGCCAACCCTAATAATAATTTCATTAATCACAAGAATCATATTAATAATTTAAATCATAAATATATATGATAATTAATTAATAATCAATAATAAATAATAATAATAATAAATACAATAATAAATTTTTTAAAATAATGAAAGTATTCCCAGCTGTGAATCAGAAAATAAAATAATAAAGATATTAAAGTTAGATTTATTGACTAAAATATAATTATACTAATATAGTATGTGAAGGATTCGATTATTTATATAACAGTTTTATATATTATATTTACATAATAAGACTTGAAGATATATATATAAGTTACTTATATTATTTATATAACTATTAATAAGATTTAATATAGTTAAGTTTAAAGGGAACATTTATAATTATTATTGTTTATAGTTATAGCGTGAATTGTGATATAGAATATATGATTAAGATAAATATAATTAATGATTTTTAGGAATTTCAGGCCATATTTAAGTTAACCAAGAATTAACTATTTACTTGTGAGTTTTTAATTCATCTATATAATTATTTACTATAAAAATTATGAATGTTATATGATATAAAAGATACTAATTTTAATTGTACGTCATAAGCGAATTAATTATATATTGCAAATATATTAGTAAGTCTAAGTATTATACAACGGCCTCAACCCTACGTCAGCCCTTGATTGTCCTCAAATCCGCGAAGGTAGAAAATACGTGGTAGGTGAGTTATTAAAAGAAACAGAGATACAAACAATAGATCAGGTGTAGATAATGAACGATTAGGATTTAAATTGAATCATACCATGATGATATATTGGTACTTACCAAATTTTTTGTATAGGCCTGACGGACCAGTGTAGGCAATGAGTGTTAGAAATGTTTCAACTGAGCTTTTAAGTTGCCTAAATGCCGACTATGTTATTAAAAGATACGCTCACAATATTCAATAGTAAGATAAACCAGTTTTTTACTGGTGATACGTAACTAAGTCATCAAGCATCCTAGAACTAAATATGAGATTCATTATATAATATGAAGAGAAGTGAAGTACAGTTGCTACGATGATTAGTGACTGAGAGAGATAAGCAATGAGTAGTGCAGTGCAGAGAGAGTAGGAGATGATTAACAACGAATATCGACATTCGAGTTAAAGATTACAGGAGAGATGTAGAGAGTAGAATGATGAGAGTAGATTTCAACGCCTTCTGAAAGAAAAAGAAAACAATGACCAAGTATTCATGTGCAAGATATGTTGCAAGGTCAGGAATATCAAGTGAGAGAGCAGAAGAATATTGCTGTACGACATTAGCATCTTATAGAGAGCGTACGCAGTAATAACTAATGATTGTTAGAAACGTTATAGAAAGTTGCTCTTTATCTCAATGTCGCTAGTAAGTAATTATATGCATTCGAATTTATGAACTTATTCGACCAATCATATATCATAAAAACGAAGCTGAACTTGTAAGACCCCTAATCTAAGCCAGATCTACATCAAATTGCCGCCTCTATACTACAGGAAAATTCCGATTATTGTCAAAAGATTTATATAGGGACCATAGAAGTTTTAGTCGCCTACTCCAAAAATGGATCCATAATATAAAATATCACAGGAGTAATTAAACCCCAAATTAAAGCTATAAATATAATAAATTATATTATATATACTTGGAATTATGACTTATATATATATATTAATAATATATATATATATTATATATATAACTATATAATATTATAATATTATATGATCAAGGAGGGACATGCCTAATACGATATACTATCTTACAATAATATTTATATATTAAATACTGTTAGTTAATATATATTAATTAATATATATATAGTAGTATTATAAAAATGATACCTTTATGATATATATATATATATATATATATATATATATATTATAATAGTTTTTTAATATTATAATATAAAATAGATTATATATTAAATAGCTGTATTTTAATATATATAGTATATATTCAGTTCAATTCATAAATATACTTTTATAAAGAAGCTATAATATATTAATATTGTTATATATAAAGATATATATAGTTATCTGTATTCATATATATAATATTATATATAATAGTATAATATATATATATTTATATATATATTATATATTATATAATCATTTTTAATCTGGGTTGAAAACATACAAAAAGTTGGAGTGCAGATTTGAAACAACTTTATTTGGTTGCTCACTTCAGATACAAAAACTGAAATGTGTTAAAAAAGTAAGTTCTTCAAGATTGGTTTTCACCCCAACCTTACCTTGAATCTTTTTGCTTTTTTTTGTATTAATATTTATATAATTATAGAGAATCTTTGTAAAATGCAGAGACATCAACAAATTGATTTGGTTTATTAAATAAGGTAAAAATTATTAAGTTTCTTAGAAAATCAGATTTTGTCTGTGCTAAGGGTATTTCGATTCAGAGTGTAGACTGATTTGTTAATTGGGTTTTAAGGCTTTTTATTTAGGTAATTTGCATCCAGTGTCGAGAAGATGAGCCAACGGAACTGGACTCTGTTACCTACTAGAACAGCAGAAACATCATTTGACATTTCTTTCACATCGACCGAATGACACGGGCGATACTTTGGTAGGAGAATTGGTTGATTACTAATCCAAATTTCAATCATCACGTAATATCAATCCAGAATTAAGATACGGTGGGGTGGATAGGAGTAACTCCCCCAGTCTATACATCATGTAGGAAGTAGGCGTTGAGATGACGTTGTAGCTGCCTTTTATCAAAGCAAGCCCGACTTGCACATGCGTTGGAGCGATTTTCTCATTGTCTTGCCTGATAATTTGTTGACAGAAAATCTTCTTATGTTCCCGTTCATCTGCAACACCATCTAGCACAAATTTTCTTAATAACCTAAAAAGAATAAGTTAGGAGACCTACATAAATGTTGTTCTGATCCTCAGGAGAAAGTTTTTGGTACTGTGATACCATAAAGTGAAAATTCTATGCACCATCTTGACAGAAGGATGGGAGCGGATATAGAAACATATGGGGGCATAGAAGTTCAGTTCGAAGCGTACCAAAAGTCATTCATTATTCATGAGCTCGCGGAGGATCACGAGAACAAACAGATGGTAAACCAAGGTTCTGTTAGCTTTAGTTCAGCCACCTTGTGCATGCTTTATAGGCACTCCCTGACTGTCAGTCTTGTTTCACAATACAGCATTAATTTATTATGATCTTGCGATTTTAAAGTACCACATTGCTGAGATTAATAAAAACCCGAAGGGATTTTTAGGTAAATAACAGCTTAAATCCTATCGCCAAACGTACAGGAACATTCAAACAGAGACATCTGGAAATGTGTATGAAAATTAATGATGGGTTTGGTCTGAGGATACTCAAATGAGAGGCAGTTTGGTTATTAGTCTTCATTTGACGATGGGCCATTGTCTATTACCCATCGAAACAACATACTTAGTAATAAACTTCCTGAGTGTCAGTTCATTAAAATGCAACATGCATTTATGAGCCATTGAAGTGGTCTTTTAAGATGTAGACCTCCAACAGTGTGATTTTACACATTACATGTATAACCGTCTTCACAGGAGAGTTCCATCGACCAAAATCAACTGCTCTAAAGTCTTGTAGATCTTGTTCGTTCCAATAATACCCAGAATTTCATTAGAATTACATCTCGAGATCTTCCTGGAGTTAGGCACTAACGTGATCGAATGAACATGCATCTGAATGACACTATCACGTATTGTCGTTCATCTTAACTTGTCTACGACACAACTCCAGTTTATCGATCTAACAGCTTGTTTCTTTACATCTTAAGTTATTTTCCGATACTGAAACCAATGCAGACTCATACTCTGTGTTTGCAGTCAAATTGCTCCTCTGTAATTGTTGTCTGCTCGTCAGTATTTTACTTTGGCGTTGTAGACTTACTTGGGATCAACAACGTTTTTTGGTTGGACAAGAGATGTCGAGGTTCCGGAAGCTCACTAAATCTTAGACATGCACTCTATGGTCGATCATTTGTTCCTCTCATAATGCTTTACACGAGATAATTCGAGTGATATACTGTAGTTATACTATTGTTTGAGGGTGTACATTCTTTCCATTTCTTCTGTGATTCTAAGGAAAATGTTTGTCTGCAACATCACTTCTCACTGCCTTGATAATTCAAACTGAACTACACATTTTGCGTATCCTTTGTGTCTCATCTTACTTTCAAATGTCAACCGTTTCTTGTTCCTGTTCCTTGAAGTTCATTTGTTTTTCTCTGTTCTTTCCTTGTCCACCTTACCTATTATCATGCGTCTTGAAGTGTTTTGATCACGAGCCAATAATATGCCATTCCAATACTGAGGGATCTTTCTTTTCATTGGACATTGACATTGAAGTTACGATTTCAACTATATACTCAATTATGATAAGACTATCTCTTGCCAGAGCGCCTAAAGCTGTCGATGGATTAAGACGTGAGATAGTAATATTTATTTTATCCTTGATATGTTAGAGAAGATTGTTTATTTCTTGAATATTTAAGTCAAATCATTGACTTCACTATTGTCTCGTTCATCACATGTATACCACACTTTCATGCGTAATTAGAATCTTTGGAATGCCTGCTTTATTGTATATGCTTTTAACTTCTGTTACTAACTTTGCTAGCTGAGTAACACTGGCATCTTTGTTGACTACTTGATGAAACTTGTAGGCTCTAAAAAACATCCTCATCAAAGCTGGTAGCTGATTTCGACACAGTGTTTGTGGCCAATAACCGAAATGCATGCCTGTCTTTAAGCTCACTTGTCTCACTCCCCATGAACGTCTTTGCAAAATATGTAATAAACTACTGCACCACTCACCCCTCTATCTCAAACGAGTTCTTTCGAATAGTCTGGATCTACATGAGGATCAGAAATAGCCCAATCTAGGATTAAAACCAATTGTCGAGAACAAAGCATTAAAAAATTACTAATATATACTTAAAAATTAGTAATAAAAAGAGTTCAAACCCTTTTAAAAATAAACTAAAGTGTAGCCCCATAGACATTGTGGAGTATATATGGCTCAAAAATGTATTATATTTGTCCCACTGATCTATAGAGCCAATTAGCACCAATTTATGTCGCTATGGTTTGGTTAATTGTAAACCCACCAATTTCAGAACAATGCGTTAAATATAGTTATGAGTATAAATGTATGAATAAAGTGTACTAATACTGAGTAGTATAAATGAGGTATAATATATACGCTTATTAAATTGAGTTGCTATAGGTATTACGTATTTATAGATTATCTAGTTTATCACTTTATATTATGTAATAGATCATGGATGGGTATAGTAAATAATAGAATCAGTTATTATATATAATTCATGATAACGTGTATTTGTAAGGTTAGTATATATATATATATATATGTTATGATTTTTTTTTTATGGATACATTATATATATATTCTTATATAGTTCAATTTAATTGTATGTGTTATCTTATTAGATATATATTAATATATATTCATAATATATAATATATATATATATTGATATGCCCTGCCTATGTTTACGACTCGGTCAGTTTTTGAATTTTTTTTTGTCTTTTTTTAACATATTGCTAGTATATGATCATGTATGAGATGAATTGTAAAATCCTTGAGTTTGATCACGTTGATATCCAATAAGATAGTAAATAATCGGCTATTAATGACGTCGAAAATAGAGATATCTCAGACATTTCGAAGATCTAAGTACAAATGTGTAAGATAAGTGCGTCGAATACAGATACTGCACGTGAAATAACTATGATTATAAACGTATTTGCCAATCAGCTTCTCAAGGTATAACTTAATCTTTCTTTAAAAATATGTTTTAAACTAATGGATCTATGAGTATCATTTGAGGGAACCAGTAATAGAGGTCTGACAAAACTATCATTTTTCCTAAGGTGAGTAAATGAAAACCAGATTACAATATTTGAATACAGTAGTCTTAAGCTTATAACAAAATGCAAACACAAAATATGGCAATAAAAGTTTGTTAGGGGGCTCGCCCACGCGGGACAGAGGGGGGACGTTTCCATACCCCGTAGGGGAAGGGGCGGAGGAACCCCGCGAACCCCAAATACCAAAGAGCGGGGGTCCGGAGACCCTCCCGGCAGAGGGGGGAAAATAATCCTACCCCGTCGTTCGGAAGGCCAGAGACCCTGACTCCTGCTATCTTTGCGGTTTACCCTTGGGTATTCCTTAGTTAAAAAAAAAAAAAAATTAAAACTGACGGAGTGTAAAAAACGTAACAGGTCCATATATTTTAAATCAGTCCGTCACACCTTGGGATGTACTCTACATCTATATACTCGTAATATATGAAAAAAAAAAACAAAAAAAATAGCAAAACCTGACGGAGTCGTAAAAACATAACAGGTCCAAATAATAATTCATATTTATCTTTTTTGTCATATATATACCAACATATATATACAAACATTTTCTTGTACTATTAGTATATTTTTATAAATATTGTATATATATATAGAATATTTCTGTAAGTATTTTTTATCAGGATATAAAATTAATTGTAATAAAATTAAGAAATATTCCAATAATATTGTTCAGTATGGAAACCTCCATATATGTATAATGTTAGAGAAGAGATAATTCCACTATCATAGATGACTGTATATAAAGATGATATAAAATAATAATAATAAAATAATAATAAAATAATAATAATAAATAAGGTACTGTATTAGGGATTTGACTATTGGAATTTTTATATTGTTTGTCTAAAAAAAATATCAAGTAGTTTGAATGTTTCAAAGTTGTTGGCGTAAATAAGTGTTGGTGAACGATTGCATTTACTGCGCTTAAATAGTTTTATTATAATCTCTGAATAACAGCGTCAGCACACGACTATCGACAATTACATTTGGATAGTGAAGAGGCGTCTTTTCACACCAGTGTGATTATGATATACTAAGTGATTACGCCCTAACGTAAAAATAATAGGTTAACATAACGTTAGAAAATATAATCGACGTAAGTAAACCTAATACTAATCCGAAGTAAACAAATCAGCACTAATACAAAGCAGCTCATCTATTGTTATTTTATCCATAATGATACCTCGAAATAGGACCTAATATTCAAAACCTTAGCCTAGTGCCTACAATCCTAACCGTATAAGATCAAAAACTCTAAATCCAAGCGTTGACCTAGCTAAGTAGTAACCTACACTAACCTAACCGGAACTTAGAGAGCAACTAAGTAAGTATATATAGTATATATATAGAGCTATATATATATAATTATATATATGATATATAAATAGTCTATATATTATAATTATTGATATTATAACTTAATATATTTGAATCTGATTTACGCTTTATATTGGTGTGAAGATATGGTAAAAAATCAATATTTTTTTTTAGTTATATATTAATTAATAATATACATGCGAAAATACCAAATCTTTTATATATATATCTTAGTATGATATGGACAAGATGATCATATTATTTTCGCTTATCGTCTCGAGAGAGCTAGCGTGATAACAAAATAGTTTGATTTTAGTAACATAGCGCATAGAGAGGAATGCTGGTATGTGTACTATTGATTGTTAATATACATAAATTATAATGATTATATATCATAATCTATTAAGTGTATAGATCTATATATAAATATCTATATATGGAACATATAATAGTACTGAGTTTATATAGTATAGTAATATATATAGTAAGTATATGATATATGATGAGTATATATGCTAGTTATATTAGGGTATCTGATAGTATGGGTATATATAGAGGCCTGGTATAATAGAAGTATATATATATGATATATATCGAGTTGCTATGGCACAATCTAATAAAGTATAGATTGTTAACAGGGTGCGGGACGGGCGACAGAACTCGAGAAATGGACTCCGCGATCAACCTCTTTCCCTTATACGAGCCTGCCGACGCTTAATTCGTGAAAGAGATTTTACAGGATGGAGTGTATAATACTTTTGCACTAGATGGATTCAACTATGGGAAGGTTTTGCTTGAGAGACATCAAGTATTTCTGCCTTTTCTGCTTGAGCAGTCTTAGTCTTCTCTTTTCATCAGGTATATTAGCCCAGCATTGCTAAATACTTCTCAAACTTGAAACACTAGTTGGAAGGACAGGCAGGGTATCCTTGCCAAGTTTACTTGGCGTGGGTAAACTATTTGAAGGACATTTTGCCTCGTAGATTTAAGCACCACCAGACTGATAGGATCGTCAATTTGATTGTAGACTCGTAGGTCGTTTTTTCGTTTTTGTGATATTTATTCAATTCATTATGATACATAGCTCTGTGTTGAATAATATGTGTTCGTGATGTTATCTATCATCACTATCGTGGACTGTAGATAATTACTATACCTGTGAAAATCTGTATATATTAATGAAAATAGTTTTGTTAATTTTTTTACTTTTTGTTATATTTTTTATATTCCAGTCATTATTAAAATATCTTTTTTCTCTTTCATATATGGTTTGTTTAATTCATAAAAAAATAGATGTTTAGAGTTGGATTGTCATTTTCTCATTGTGCTATGTTTATCTGTCATTTTGTAGTAAACAAATTTTTTCTTAATATACTTTTGCATTACTTATTTTTATTATGTGTTTATTATTATATAAATCTATATAGTTCTTATTTTTTCTTAGTTTAGTTATGTAGTTTTCGAGAGTCTATATATGCTCATACTTTACCTATTATTGCTTTTTGTTAGATAATACAGTGATTTTTTTTATCTACTTACATATTCTATAGATTTAACTTTTCTACTTTACTTTGAAATTGTTTCTGTAAATTAAATTTATTTATCCAGGAGATATTTTATTTTTATATCATATTATTTATTTAATTTTAACTGACTTGATATGTAAAGAGCATAGTTCGGTTCTGATCATAGAATTTTGTGTGTCTTATCGTTCCTCTTTACATTGTATACAACATGTAGTTGTTCTGACGATTAAATTTAAACTGGTATACTGAAATTGAATTTTTTCAACTGCCACACAAAGTAACGATGTTTACCTTGTTCTAATTATCATTTAATATAATTCAGAAAAACACTTGCTTTATAACCGAGGCACACCTCTCAAGTAGAGCTGCAATAGTATGAAGGTGCCATCGAGTTCAAATTGCTCCACAGACGACTCGCACAGCAGCGGTTATATCTGACCAACACTCCGGTATGTTGTCAATTTACATCTTTCTACATATTTTCAAGCCGTCTTTTTCCATTTGAAGATGGTTCAAAAATGGCTTCCTTAGCGTTGAGATTAATGGTTATTACATAAGATGACACAGTATAGCGTGTTATTCAGTCTCTCGTCCTGATTATGTTTCGTGTAGCTCTCTTCTTCACTTCCAGCACTCGAATTCCGATTATAATAGCCCCTGTAGACTCCAGTGTTGTGTATCCAATGATGTCAATGATCCTTAATTGCAATATTTTGTGTAACTTGGAGAATGACACATATCTGGGCGTTACGGAAGCAAAATAGCTTTTTCTGAGGTGAGGCAATACTGGTACCCCCCGCACATCTGGTGCGATCATATGGGAGTTGTTCACCTATTCCATGCGGTTGGAATGTGTCTATTTCTTGTAAATCGACCATTATAGAGATGGAGAACAATAATCATCTATAAGCTCCTGATTTTTGGATCTAACATTTTAATAATATTTCATAATCATCTCATATTACAAATATTTATTCTTATTTTTAAAATTTCCATTTTTTATTTAATGTATTCTTTATAAAATTCTTTATTAATAATCTACAGACATATATATAACATCATCGGCACATCCGTCAGCGCACAAAGCAGCGGATATGCCGCCGCTGCGGGTCTCTCTTAATAATGTTGGCGCTAGTGTCTTCGCGGATGCGGATCATTACCCTACCTACTGCCTGATCACTATATATACAGACTATCTACTATTATACTCCTAATCTTACTTCTCATATAATATATTTCAATCCTTATTCCTCACTTCTCCTATACATCCTATACCTTCCTATATATATATCATATATGGCTCATTGTATGTTTTTATATATATGCAACTCTTGTTATATATATATATATATCCTATTTTTATATATATATTATTTTTTTATAGTTATATATATATATAAATTGAGGTCGTAGTAATAGGTTATCCAACCGCCAGTTTAAAGATTAGATACCGAAGAAAAAATACTTCCGGCAGATGGCGTTTTCATTAACATTTGTGTTCGTATACCTGGAAAAACAGCACAACACATGCAGCAGATTTGTTGATTTCATACAAGAGATATGTAACATAGATGCGGCACGTAGGATATAATTTGACATGTAAAGAGTAATTTATTTATTTATTTTTTTTTTTTTATGTAATATTTTAGTAATGTTTTGATGCCAGAAGCATTACGCACAATGTCAGGGGTAAGATGTTATTTTAGCTATAGATTATTAATATTTAAGGCGAAATTAATATTTATTAAAAAAAAATTTCCGGCATTAAGATGTTTGCTGAATTCAAAAATGTATTCATTTTTTTTGTAGCTATCGTAGTTTTTTTTAGATACAGGTGTCCCCTAAGCTGAAGGCTTTTGACGTGCAAGAACAAGAAGGAATAGGTATTTTGGAGATGAGGTAATGGGTAGAGTGGAAGGTAATGGGTAGAGTGAGAAAGTTGAAGAATGGTAAATGTGCAGGTATAGATGAAATTATTGGTGAAATGATCAAGAACGGAGGCGAGATGGTGGGTGGTTCATTGGATTTGGAAGTTGTGTAAAAAAGGGTTTAGGAGTGGTAGAGGATGTGTGGATGAAATCTTTACATTGAAACAAATGACTGAGAAAATGAGGAGAACTGAAAATTAAATCTTATGATAAATTGTTCTATTTATGTTTTATGATTTGCAACACTCGAGTAGAGAGGACTTAATAGGTAGAGTGAATCACACTAAGAGTTTGTATTGGTGGTAAAGCTTGTCTTAATGTTAATATTCAACAGAAGTATGTATGACGAATAGTGAAGCGTGTGCTGTACTGTTAAGAATAAATTGTGTCCAAAGTGATTGGCTTAATATTAATAGCGGAGTGAGGCTGGGATGTGTTATGTCCTCTTGGTTATTCAATTTGTATATAGATGGGAGTTATGAAAGATAAATATAGGAGATTCAGGGCACCCGCATCGGAGCCTGGCAGGGACAACATCCGTGTTAATTGATGGAGAATGTGAGGGATGGCCCCTACCATCACGTGCACTATATATGCAGATGACTGTTTTGCTCGTGTGCAGTTGATTTAACCGAGGTGTTGAAGTAGACCAACTTCTATGTAGAGAGATCTAGAAATCAACTGTTGATTATGCCCTTCTTGCTCTCGTAAAAGGGAGGAGCTATTAATTGTGTAACAGTAAAACGTTCACTTGCATAAGAGTAAGGTTAATGGTTGGAGTGAGGCTCCGATTCACATTTGTAGTTGAATGTTATGTTTTTTGTGTGAGGCAGCTGGAACAAGTGTCTTTGAGTTTAAATATTTAGTAAGATTATGAGTGTGAGTGAGAACAGCCCGGATGATGCAGTGTGTACGAAAGTTGTGAAAATGGCAGAAGGTTTCTGCGTCTGCAACTTAAATCGTTCCGCCCACTCGCACGTAAAGGGACTCAAGCTTGAGTGCGCTTAGGCGCTCTTACATCGATATGTTGTTACAACTGTCGCAATGTACTACGTAGTGAGACTATTGTCTGGAATAAGAGGTACTCACATCTCAAAGTTCAATGCGTTCCCCACTGACACTCTATAGGGGCGTGCTACACGCTCGTGACACAAATGACTAAAATGAAGAAGAACGTCACTGGCACCTTATGTGCGCCTGTGAAGAAAGCGGTAAACTCAGAGAATAAATGAAAGTACGTGCAGATGGTTGGTCATGTGCGAACAGCGCCCCCCACTGGATGACAGTCGGCCCGTCCCGGTTAAGCGGCATGTTTCATCCTCGAGCCTCGCATCCACTCGACCGCGGAAACGAAGAAAAGTGAACTGAATCAGTAAACGAACTCTGACAGCGCAGAGAATCCCGACGTTTGTCTCGGTAGGGTGCGAGAATAAAGTGCATAATGACGATGAAGGCGTGGTTTGTGAGGGTGTGATGGTTGTGGCCCACTTGAGCCATTGCGGTTGAACCCTACACTCGAACGATATGCCATATGGAGAGCTCGCGCCCCTTCCCGTGAAAGCTCTAGGGTGGAATTTTCTGACTGCGAACGAGTTCTCACTTAATAATAGCTATAGAGGGGGCGGTAAGGCTGTGACTGTCTTTTCGTACTATCGGGTCGATGTTCTTCTACTAGTTTCTCTTTCGCGGATGCAGATAGTCACGCACATTGCCCCCAGTCTTGGGGGCAAAAGAAAGGATAGATGATGATGATGAAGTATATATTTCACTCAGGTATTCTAGTTATCCCTTGTTACATCTTAACTCGCTCTTTTATACTTCTCTTATCCTCTCTTCGCTTCGCTTACTAACCCCTAAATATCTAAATACACTCACAACGCCGATTCCCAATAGTTAAATAGAGTTCAAAAGTATGACAGTAACGCTCAAATTAAAACCGATTCTTATCATACCTTAAATAAGTATAAAAGCCCTCGTCGCATGTTACAATCATTACCTAACCCTAGGGTGCTCACAAGATCTCGGGACTGACCACAAATCCCATACCCCTTCACAACCCCACCATCACTACCTATTATTGGAAACTTTTCTTCTCGCTTCGTGCCAAAACTCTCATTGCTTTGTTGATTCAATCTATTTTTTCTCTGTTCTCCCAGTCGATCGATTTCCAGCCCACACCACTATACACCCGCTTAACCAACCGACTATCGTCCATCGTTACTACCATCCCAGCGACGGTCAATTTTTGACTCTTATGATGATGACCTAGTGCCATATATCCGATCACTGAGTTGCGCGATTGACCCCTAGCCAATTGAGAATATTTCCACACCATCGGGGTAACTACCTGATCAGTTTCGATTTCTCAACGGACCAAACACCAAGAACCTCAGCAGTAACTATTCGTGAAAAAGAAGGAGTGAAGAATCTGTCACTTTCCTCCTCGAACCTAACCTTATTTGGTTCACCCATTCCTTTAACTTTACAGGTAAGATTTCTAGGCCTCATTCTAATGACCATCTGAAAACGACTTGTTATCGTGCTATCTATTACGTCATCTGTGCTCAAAATCTTGGGGTGCTGATCACAAGTCCCTTTTACGTCTCCACATCATTCAAATCCGATGGAAGTTGGAATATGCCTTCATTCTGCATAGTATATGGTATATAGTATATTTTTTTTCTCTAAATTCCCACCCATCAGCCCCTTTAATTACTTGTCTTGTTGTATGTAGATTGTCCCCCCTTTTTACTCGTCACAGCCCCTTGGGCTCTCCGGAGCCTCTTCCCGCATGGGTTTGAGCTCGCCTCACACTTCTTCCCCGTGGATGAGGGTACAGGAGAAAAACCGGTCCTTTAGCTTTTCTTTGACTGGGTCGCCAGTTGTAGGGAACCTGAGCAGCAGCTAACCTTTGAAGAGACTGTTTTGTACTTTGGTGTATAATCTCGGGCTTTACAGGAAGATATAAGATGCCGTGTGGTACACGGGGTATAAACTGGCGTAGAGTTCCGGGAGGAACAGCTACCCTGTGGGGTGGGGTCCCGGAGGTTTTGTGGGTTTCTAGCCTGCAACCTGTTGTGGGGAGAAGGATTACCTTTCCTTATGAAATATGTCTTTCCAGCTCATCCCGTTGTTTATTTTATGTTTCATTGTTATAATTATTCATCCATGGAGACTAAGTTTGCGCAATGTGTTTTGATATCACTGCAGTAAATACCGGCCGTTTCAAGGGAGCCTGCGTTTTGCTAGAGCAATTATTAGAGAAAAATCTTTTGTATTTAACATGTCGCCACCATATTTTAGTTATTCTAAAGCAGTTTTTGATTGTAAAATGGGCACAAACACTGGTCCTCAGACATATATTTTTTAAACATTTCAGACTTGAAAACTCACGCATTGTGATCATTTAATGTAACCAATAGATTTATATACAAAGATTTATTACGATAGCTCTACTCCTTCCCATCGAAAAGGGTGTCGGAGTTCATATGGCATAAATACTACTTATTATATATATATATATATATAATATATTTTATATTATATATATATATATATATACTTTATTACTATATATATATATATATATATTTATATATATATTATTACTGTATATATATATATTATATATATATATTTATATATATATATTATATACTTATTATATATATATATAGTATATAGCACTTTTAAGCTTGATTCTGCATTATTTAATTAACATGTCGCCACCATATATATTTTAGTTATTCTAAAGCAGTTTATTTTATTGATAAAATGGGCACAAACTACTGGTCCTCAGACAATATTTTTATTAAACATTAATTCAGACTGGTAATAGTACTGCGTGAAGCTAGACCAAGGACAAAATATGTAAATGTGCTTTTATGAAATGAAATATATAGAATAAAAATAGGCAATTTTCCATAGATTTCAAGTATCCCTACGAACAATTATAAAATTCAAACTTCCAAAATAAGTAAGAAATAAATAGAACTGCATTGTTACTGTGTTTTTAATTGTTATTAGTAAATTCAAATTACCTATGTATCTTCCTATTATTATGTATGATCGTACCTAGACACTCTCACTAGTTAGTACCTCGTCACGTGATCTTAATCTTGCTTCCTATTGGACAACGAATTCGCCATCTTCGCCCTCAAGAATTCATTTTAGAATTCTCTCCTTTTTAGTGTATTAAAACCTACTTATCTTTATCAAGTTTATTCGCTCAAAATAACTTTTTACTAAAAGTTAGTTTATAACGAGCACCTAGCGCATAATGGTTGCAAGTTTTCTCTTAGAATTCTCTGTGTAACCCTTCCATCGAATGCGAAAGGTAAATAATTTCGCCTTATTTTCTAAGCCATGATTCTTGTGCCAGCGCCATCTAGTTGTGAGAATAAATTCTTTGAAGTATATATCATATATATATATAAAGTTGATATAAGTTAAAAATCAAGTGTTAGCATAAGAAACTAATTCCATGTTAATGTGCTATATTCACATCTACTATGGTGGTAGATTATTTATACATCTTTATCCTCTCTCTATCTCATTTCTCTACTTCTCCACGCTCTCTACTTTCATACCGAATCCTTCTTGTGCTCCGTCTCACTATCATTTCTCTTCTCTCATTCTTAATTACATTCATTACTATCGTTTCCTACCTGTCAATACTAGATCTCATCCTCTACATATGCAGATACGCATCCTTTATTTTCTGCGTAACTTTTATATTTTCATTCTGTAATATCATTTGAATTATTATTATATTTAATTATTGGATTATTATATTATTAAATTTATTATTAATTATTATTATTATTGTTAAGTATATAATATATATTATTTAATTGTATATTGTTCAATAATAGACTTATTGACAACCGAAAATAACAGCCTTCTGAATAACATTCAACGTTATCGTTCACCTGAACGTATTAAACATGTTGACCCTGGAGTCTATTGACGTTCATTTGCGATGACCGATGGAGCATTGTGCTTTATCTGTTAGAATCCAGCATTCATGAGAATCACTCTTCGTTAAATCTAACAGTAACAACAACACGGTAATCCGCAACTACAGGAATCAGGAATCACTATATTATTATATTAATTATAAATATTTAATAATATATATTAATTAAACCTTAATAAATTATTAAAAAATATCTGGCATGAGTAGATTTACTGGCCTCACAATATGATATCTAGTTTCATAATAAATTTTTTTTACTTATTTGCCCTCAGTAAATGTCTACTGGCTATATATTTTCCTATCTAACCTAATTTAGTATATACCTGTTGTAGTATTTAGTCTATATTGGTCTATCTGACCATATTTTATTATCACTATACATAACTATAAGCGTGTAGCAAATTTCGTATAACATCTTAAGCATAATTTTATTTTTTTTCGTAAATTATTAGTCATCAAAATTTTTTTTTTTGTTTTTCAATTCGTAATATATGTATATTAAATATTATTATATCGAACTATATATCCCTCTCACTACGATCGCTGCACAATTAACTGAAAATATGAATACTATATATAAAACGTAATATCACAACAGCCTAGCTCGATAGGGAAACCCCTAATCGACTTCCTAACGCTTATACTGGAAAATTTGTCAACAACGATCTCGATTTGACCTTTACATTACTCGAGCTCCAAACATGGAATCCCACAAATGATCTTGCACCGATTCAGAGCTCCTATCTGAAACATATTGCCCTGTTCCCGTATTACAAGCGCCTGAAGAATTGTTTTACTCTCCTCAACTTATTACATTTTACCCATCAACAGCCCTTATTACTCATAACTTTAAAAAACCGAATCTTATTAAAATACGGCTGAGGAGAATACCGACGCTTCGTAAAAAAAGTAAAAAAAACTTTTGAATGATTGCATCTCTTAGGAGATCTGATTTGCACATCAGTTCTATTATTCTGATTAGATGTGATTAAATCTATCATACGACGGCCCTCTCTGTATATAGGTAATTGTACTACACATTGTTGACGCCATTCTCTTCCTACGAGAAATACTCTCCATTCAAATATACAATTGCGCTTTAAGCACCGTTTCGATCCTAATGTTCGCTGCAAGAAACTCTCAGCTCTAACTTATGCAGATAGAGTTTTGTAAAGCGGAAACCTACTTGCGATATCAGCAATAACATACCTGCACAAGTCTCGCCCATCCACGGTCTCCACTACAATTAATAATCTATACCTACCTTGCGTTCAGCTTCGACATTGATATATATAGTAGTCAAGTCAATGCCATTAGGTCCACCCAATCCGCCGATCCACTGAAAATGCTTATATTCATGTCACTACAATCAGGTGTTTGCTGTACACCTAATCATGATTTAACCAGCCAGTATTACGAGCTTTAAGAGAAACGATTATATAATTTACCAACTTGATCCTCCTCCCATCCACCTCCTCCCCTCCCTCTCCTTACTACTTTCAATACAACAATTATACCTTTATCCTCATACAAAACAATAGATCCTTATTCCTCAACAACATATTAGCCTCAGTCCTCTCCTCATATCACTTATTTCACTACGTCCTTCAATAACCCTCACAGCCTCGCTCTCCACTCCTTCATAACCCCAGCTCTACCTAGCCTAGCTAATTAGCATCAATTACTTCATTTTGGACTTACAATATAGTCATTAATATCCGCTTTTACCCTACTAATACTATGCAACGAACGTGTGTTTCAAATCGTCGCTATCATAACCTACTCCTTCGACGTTACAGTTCGACTCTTCTCCTGTTATTATGATTCTTAGAGCTTATAGTTATCAAGTTTCCTATCTACAATACCAACTGTGCGACTCGTTGTTGGAAATGGGTTATTTGTAGAACCATCAACGTTTTGAGATCAATGACGTCCGGTAATGTCTGAAGGCCTTTACTTCGGAAGTTCTACCACACTTAAAACTACCACTCTCTCATAACTTCGCTTCAGTGAGCATAGGTAGGTTAATCGAAAAGCGTCTAATAACACTATTTATGTGTCTTAACTGAACCATCACCATAACTATACTTATCTCGTAGATAGTGGGAGCTCAATTTCAGCTGTCCCACGTTCCATCCTCGGAAAAACTCATGCTCCAGAACCATCAGGCTCTTTACGCGCCGCCAATGGCACAACCATTAATAACTTATCTACCATAACGACTCCATTTACGCTCTCGTATCTCGTATCGTTGTAATTTTTATATGGGACTTCACGAATAGCTGCACGACGTCACAATTAACCAATATTTAGAGTGCAGAACTTTACTATTAGTCCCACTTCTACTTCTTGTTACTAAAATAACAACCGCAGTATTACATTGATATTTTAGAGACACATTTCTTCATCTGCTTGTATTCGTGAGCATGTTATGATTACCATTCTAGTGGCATACATTAACTATTCTCCATTATCTAAATATAATTGTGTTTATACCGCATCATATTCCAAGATTTCCAAGCTTCTTTCCTTCCAGTCTCCAAGTTCCCTCCCTGTGAAACAAAATGATCTGTTCATCACATTTTGAAACTTCTGGCAGACCTCCATTCTCTCATGCACGACGTCTTGCACCAGGATAAACTCAAACGGCAAGCTTAGAATTTGAATCTCTCTTAGAGAAAGGCATCATCCGACCTTCCAAAAAATATCTGACTATGCCTCGTCCATTTACATATTAGGTTCTCAAATCCGATAATGGGTGTTAATATTATATGCCCTATGTTACTGTAGCGATTATCGCTAGTATAGATATATATAGTATATAATGCTACTGAATGATCGCAGAATCACTACGTCCCAGATCCGCTTAAAATAATGTATCCACTCATTTACGGATATTCACATAACCCACCTCCTTGGATTGTTACCATTATCTCAAAAATTAGATCTTAATTTAAGGCGCATATTTTATTCATATAATTTCCTTCATATCCGGAAGTAACATTAATAGTAACAGGCCATATCATCATTTCATTATCGGCCTTTTTACGAATTTACTTCGAACGCCATTCGGTGGTTTACTGAATAAAGTGTATAGTCAATCTATTCTAAACGTCTTCATAGACTCTATATAAGTATTACGGGGTTTACCCTTCGTATTCGCCTATCAATTATAGTAACGGACTTATATGTGAATGCCTAAGTGCCTTACTCAGTGAGTCGAAGAAACATACTTCTACATCTCAGGCAGTATTATTATTTATCACAGATACTCATTAGTGAATTTGTGTCTATATGAGTCATTACGTATCCAAATTTATGTAAATTCGGAGTTTACATACGCCTTATAAACTATTTACTTCTCGGAACTAATACGTATCTACTGCCTAGATTAGGTAGATGTAATCGTTCACCCTATTGAGGATCTCTGATGTATGACATAGCCCATGTCAGTGAGTGTATCCGAATAACCCGTGATTAAACCAGCGTCAAAACTACTCAGTTCGTTTTTTTGGAGTAATGGTGATAACTATATATTTATTTGATCGACCATTCGTTTGTAATATATTAATTATCCGTATCCGCCGCTAAAATTTCTATATACCTCCCGCTTTTCACGAATTCTTTAAGTATCATCCACGTAAAGTTCTGCTGCTTTCTGTTCACTGTAGATTGGAAACGGACTGAAGCCATACTTAATGCTTCACCCCCTCTAAAGATAAGCCTCGCCTCTATCCTGCTTGAGTCTGGCTCCTATATTTCCATCCGATCGCATCCACCTGACTAGGTAACTAACACAGACGCTTCAGATTTTCGCGCAATGGATGCCGTACTGATACAACAAGTTCATTTGAAACGAATGGGTCCTAATTAGCGTTCTTTTCTAAAAATAAGTTCTCTCAGCTCGCAGCCTGAAAACAAGGTATATATAGCGCGTTTGAGAATAGGGTACACTTACTCGACAATTTATTATTTTAGCAATTACAGTACACTTTACCGTTACTTCATTAAGTTAAGGTTCGTGAATTCCATGTTGTAAACTTAAGATCATTACCTAACACGTGCATTGCTCATCATATACAATTTCTAAGAGGAAACATAGTCCCCTCGTGAAACATCGTCAATCCATTTGAAAATCTATTGACCTCGAAATTATCAACTAATAACTGATATTCTACTCCAATTAAAAAGTAAAAGCATAACATTCCTGCCGAATGCTCTATATCCCTTGAATTATTTTAATCGCTTATATATATCTTCTTACTTTACCAGACTTTGCATTCTGTCAAATGGCTCGACTTTAGCTCTAGCAACTCGAAGAGATTATTTTCCCTCCTGCCTCTTCTTCTTCTGATTTGACTATATGTTAGAATAATTTTTTGGTTTTCCATCACTTTGTTCATGCGATCGTCTCTTCCTAGACATCCTCGTCCTAAGTTGTAACCAACTCACCCTAATGCGCATGAAAAAGTGTTGAGTTTCATCACCATTCATCGGACGTAGTCGCACCCAGTAGTACGGTTAATAAAGGTAGTCAAGTTATTAAAATTAGGTAAGCATTTACGTTGGCTAGCGTCCTTACTTTAAAGGATGTTTAAACAGTATGGAGACATACGCTCAGTTGAGCTCAATTGTCAATAAATCTTAAAGGGCACAGGCACCCTGTATTACGCACCCTCTTCTAAGGCTAAATTTCTTATACCCCTGGTGAACGTTGTTAGATCACTAGTATAGCTGTCAACATTGTATATTAGATCTCAGTGACCTCATTTTTACCATCCTCAAATGGTTTCACCCACTCTCACTTGCAGTTGACCGGTAACCTCGATGGGTAGAACCATTCCCTTGGGATACTATCCGAGCGAGACAATTATGCTCAGGCATTTCTGTACAACTTGATATGAAATATAGCCATAAGGTGTTATTGGTGAAACTCCGTATGCGACTGTGTCCTACAACTCATAGTGGTAGGCAGTTTTAGTAAGGTCTCACCATCTGGATACGGATCACTTATAGACTTATAATCGGCTTCTAATGCGACTCCTATCGTCATTCATTGCAGCTTCCAATCCGCAAGCTCCAAATGGGCTCTCAATATGAAGGTTCCACCGTAACAGTATCTATAAGTGACTTCTACTATATTAATGTCCCATATAAAACACTTCGGACAATTTGTCCTAGAAAAACTAATCATTCCTCTGTCCCACTCGTACTTTGCAATACTAGGTCGCAAATCTCAGGACCTCAATATTTTAACTCGTTGAGCTCGTCTATATGGCACCACCATTCCGTATAATACATATGGTGAAGTTATTTATAAATATTTACTTCCTAAACTCTCCATAAAAACTACGATAGTACACCAACAGTATCTTGTGGCTCGCTCATTCTGAAAAATATGTACTGAGGCGTGGAGCTGTCATTTGCTAACGCTACACCCATCCCCGACCTACCTACATGTACCTGACGGATTTAGGGACTTGCTTATACTATGATCATTAATTCGGCATATTCACACCGTAGCCCTTTAGCAAGCCTGACTTATATGGGGTGCATTTCTGATACACCTACAGTAAGGTAAACATTGATGGGTGACATTTTACACTACTACATGTAATATGCGTACATAAATCTAAATACATATCATTGAGTATAGAAGGGTAATCTAAAAATAACAAGACGATTAGGATAGACACAACCCCACCATAATCCTCCTCCACCTTGCCACCCAAGCATCTACGTCTACTATTACGCAGATCATATTCACATCATACAAGCCCAGTGCCTATTCACATCAAACTGTTCTCCAGATAACACTGAACACTTGACCCTAGCCAATCCCTTCTGCTATTTGTCTCTTACTTTCGCCAAGCTACTTCAGCGCCATCCTCACTACGACATCTTCCGCACTATCTCTGTTCTCACTGATACAGTACAATACTCTTCATGTCTTCAATGTCCGGTATAAAACACCGCTTTACTCCTCGAATCAACACCGATTCCTACTTCCGATCCTGAGATACTCATTCTCGACTGCAACCTTACCGTCTTGTCTTAAATACATTTCCAACATAATGCTTTAATGACGAGCTTATCAGTCCTATTGTAGTTCGCTTATTCACCTAATCACTCACACGAGCTCCTTCTGCCTATAGGGTAGGAGCTCTATTACTCACTTTCTACTTTACTTCCTTTTTAGTATTATCGTCCTGCCTCTCACTTTATAGACCTAATAAATCCTTGCTTTTTTCTATTGTGGGATCAATACGTAATTCGTACCATCGTCGCCTCAAGATAGCTCATTATATAGAAATCTTATCTCTACTTTATTTAGATGTTACTTAAAATCCATTATATAATCTTATCAAGTTTATATCGTGAAATAATACTTTTATTACAAAAGTTGAGTCAAAGTTTGATGGAGTTTATTAGAAGTGAATTGCTTTGTTTTTCTGTGTTAACCTTTATGTGATCTCTACGTATATAATAGTACAAGGTGTTATTACATTTATTGTAAGGCCTAATTAAAGTGCATTACTCCAGTGAAATTAAATTCTTACTTTGAATTTATCCTTACTGGGAGTATAAAAAATGACTTAGAGCATAACTAAAACCGTAAAAGGTTTCTAACATAATATTTTATTTTTAGATTTTAATTACTTTATTTAAATATATTATACTATTCATATATAGCGAACCTTTGTGTGAAATAATTTTTATTAATTAAATTATAATTGTACTACCTGAATAGAGATCTTAATCATAAATAGAGAACGCACTATTTTATGCGTAAGTAACTTTTTATACTCATTCTATGTACATAATCTCTATATATAATAATTACTTTTTATTATTATTTCTTATATTATTAATTATATTTATTATTATATATTTATTATTAAGTTATATTATGTTAATTTATTACTAAAATTATATAATATAGTTTATTCTAGTCTTGTTCATTTAGATAATAGATACACAAAAAACCAGGATCGATATTACAGCCTTGTCAACTTGAGTTTCGGTCTTGAAATTAGATGGGAAAAACAATGTCTTCCTTCCAAAAAACATTTTTTTTACATAAGTATATATATATAGTACCTTGAGTGGCTTTCTTAACTAGATATTCATGATTACCATCATCTTGTATGATTAGAGTCAAATTTTAATTCTTAATAGATATTATATTTTTTATCAAGGATCTTGTTTTTGAAAAAAAGTAAGAAAGAAAAACAGAAATTGTAGACACGCTCATGGTATATTAATAAGAAGGTTGTAAGACTAAATAAGCTAATTAGTCAAACGCCCCCCTAAAACCCTACTTTGACCATACAACCTAATAATCTACAATTATTATAATAATCTAAGTTATATCATAACTACAGGGTAAAAATTATGATAAAGAGGTTGGCTAAATCAATAATAAGTGACGTCTATTAATAATTATTATAATAAACCATTATATATATGGTATCTTACTGCGGTGCAAGTTGCATTCATTTATTCGATTAATATACGTTTGGAAAAAATTGTACAAAAAATGAGCATGCTTTCAATAAATAACGTCATGAAAGAATGAAAAATGTAATGATGATAGTATGATGTTGAGAGGAAATTCTAGAAATTTGACAATCTTAGAAGGAATAAATAACAATGTAATATTATAACTTTTTATTTATATAAATTAATTTGATTTTTTATTATTATTCCCTGAGAACTACTCTTCGTTTTTTTCAAAGTATATGATAATTGATGCATGAACATGTACTGTAAGCTTACTGATTCCTGCCAACTCGCCATACTTGTGTGAGACATCAAAACTATTATTTTGCGAATCTCTCAATGATTCGGTGAAGTATGTTTCAGAGAAAGAAAATTTGATTTGAGAAAACAGAGTGTTTGAATCCTGTGTATATCTCCAATATAATTGTCGAATATGAAATGTGTATAAAGAATTAGACTCTTCACTACATAAAATACGACAAGTCACAGAATATATTAATGTTGTCTGAGTAATTAATGACACTTCAAAGTTAACACCTTGGGATCTAGTGTCCATTAATATGACATTAGGTGTTAACCAATTTCACCTAAGTTAAGCTAAAGTTATTATTTTAATCCACTCGTAAAATATTGCATGCTGTATGCAATAACATGGTAATGTATAAAGTCGATGAATTTTTTGAAAATCCTCGGGTTGATATCAGCAATATTCTGGGAGAGGTTGGATTTGTGCCTGAACTTGTGAAAAATTCCAAACTACACTGAAAAGTTTATTCATTTGTTTTATCCATCATCGTCAATGTGGTTCATTTATCATAATTTTGAATAATTCTCCCATATCAACGAGTCAGCAACCTATGTAGCCTCTTACACCATGATGTGCTCGCTGTATGAGTCTGTGCGATAGACGGCTCTGTCAATTGGAAAAAAAAATAATTATATAGATCTTTTTCGGAATTTTATATGAGGACATATTCATGCTTTAATCAAAGTTTGAACCCTCTTGTGATGGGTTCCATAAATTTAGTATAATATTTTCAGAAATGCGATGCATAATAAGAATTATAAATTGAAGGCTAGATAGAGAGCAATTCGTGCGTAGAAGATATCTCTGTGTCATTGGAATAAGACATTCATAACAATCTACACGTGGTATCCTCTCTTTGTTTACGACAGTCAGTTTAAACATGGAATGCCATATATAGAGAATTACATTCAGAGAATTTTAGTGTGAATTATAGATATAGTTGAAATTGAATGCACACTTTTAACTAAAGCAAACAGAGGTGTGATCTAGTATGGTTCTTCAGAAGAGAAAATACTGTGGCGTAGGACCCAGCACATATGTGCGGGGAAGTGCATGGACATATACCATTAAATTGTATATACTCTTTTTCAAAGAAGAGAAAGTGAAGCACCTATTTCAAAGAGAAGGGATGTTAAGGAAATAAGGCTATCTCTATTTAAAACTGTTATTGTTTTCGCTTTTTAAGTTAACAATTTTAATATCATTCAACTTCATTAGATTAGATTTAATCAACCTAAAGTCCAGATTTGTGTCTCAAGATGCTAAAAAATGGAAAAAAACAGTTACGGTCTTTTAAAATGCAACTGTGGTAAATGAGGTTCTATAAAAACAGTATTTGGGTTTGAAACGAAGATAACTTGGCACATGATGTACTTCCTTCGAAGAGAGAATTGGCATCACAATTGACTTCAACTCAAAGGCTCACCACGGGACGATCGAAATGCGTGCTTACTTGGATGATTACAGGAAATAACTTAAGAGGCTTCTACTCTCTGCTCGGAGATAGGAATGGTCTAACAAGGCGATTTGACTTGAGTAGAGTTGAGAGGATCGTCATTTACTAACTGCGCCACATATAAGCTACCTCTACGCATTAGTCCACTTTGATCGGATATGATCACGGACGAAGATATAGATTGACTAGTGTACAAACGCTCTCGGTGGCGCAGCAGATGAGCACCCTCTGCAGTTTTTTTGAGGCAGAATTGATCTATACGTAATAAGGTCAAGCACGGCTCAGAGATCCTATGTCGTATTCAGGAGTTCTATTATATATGACGGATGCGCGGATTTGCCTCTTATGTGAGCCTCAGAAGACGAGTCGATAATCCTAGTAACTGCGCTCCTACGAAACTTTGCACACTGAGTTGTAATTTACTTTATTATATAATGGTACATGTTGTGCTTATTCTTCATTATAAAGTCGTTTTCATGAAGTTTCCTCAGATGTGGTATTAGAAGAGTTCACTAGCGGTTCTTCTCGATTTTTTCCCTCTCAGTTTAAGATAATATATGTGATTCGTGCCTGAGGTATCTTTTTTTGGATGTGTGTGATATGTTTAAAAAACAGAATATGAGACAATCTTTTGACGATTTACTTCCAATTATTTGTGCGAAATGTTTAACTACAAATAAGTCGATAGCTCTAAGAAATATTGACCACAGATTCGAGTAAGGCATTAGTCTGGTCAGATGTGCGCTATTTATGTGACAATTCTATCAGCGCTAGAAGTCCTTGAATCTACTACATGGTGATGAGATAAAATTCGACCTCTCGCTTAGTGTGTTTGCTTATATCAGGATATATCTCGATGTCGATTAAAATCCTAAGTTGTCATCAAAAGCAACTCTAGAATCGATACTTTAAACAACCTACACCTGCGTAACTCGACTTTCCGCTGAGTGTCTCAAACCCGTTAAACTGACATGAAGTAGATATACATGAGAATTCCCAATGCGGGATTATCGTTTTGACTATTGATAAACCAGGTATTATATTGTGTAAGAGATAAGGAAAAGTGGTTCCATCGAAATCGATACCCCGCAAAATTATAGTTAAATGGAGTTGATACTCTCCACCACAGGTTCACCACGTTGTCAAAAGGCTTTTTCTCTGAAGAGTCAAAATGACACCAAGAGCCATCCCCACCATTTGAGGAAGTTCCGCAGATTGCCGGATTCAAATTGGATCCAGATTATTAACAATTGGGTTAGCTCAGTCAGTGTCAATAACTGTACTATTCTGATTGCGATGCATACCCAAATTGAACTTGGTAGGTTTGAATAAAGCCTGACGACTCTCCTAGATAACTCAAGAGAAGTCAGCGCCTTGTAATAACCTATTTTCTCATATATATAATTTTTACAGGTGAGATAATGTGACAAGTCAGATAAATGGTCTTATGGTGATCCTCGCCATATACTTCAGATCTCTTTCTCCCAGTGTATCTGGGTGATATGATGAAATTATAACAAAAAGTATTATAGTTGTAGTCCAAATAGATGAAAAAGAAGATCCCTATAATCCTAATTATCTCATATGATAATACAGAATTATCAGCAAACATTACTCGCTATGCGTAAGGGATTGATTAACGACTAGGTAAGTATATACCTATAATGTACGTAAATTTATGTATGGGTCAATATAGAGCAATCATGATTCATTTTGCTATTATTATGCCAGTGCATGAGTTAAATATTTATTGTAAGTGTAAGTATATATAGATACTATTATATATATATAGGTATGACTATTTCACCCTTTTTACCCCTTTTCCTGTGAAAAAGTCTGGCATTGCAGTGTTAGAGTTTATACTCTAATTATTTGATAAGGACGTTCAATATAGTAATATAGCGGATAAGAATCGAGTGTGCTAGTATATAAAGTATATATACCTAATGCATCTGCATACTAGCAGCAGAAATAGATAGTGAGATCGATGTCAATTTATATCAGTGAGTCCTCATATACAGGAACTTTGAGGGTTAAGGATAGTTGCTTAGAGCGACGGTAATATTTCATGTGCAATTCATTCCACACTAAATGAAATGATGAGTAGGGTAGATCATAATATGTGGAGTTTTAATCAAGAACTTTGTAAAGATATTATGTTTTTACTAGTCGTTTAGGTACGATTAATTTCTCAGCTCAAGATTTCTCGCCGTCACTAGCTGAGCTCTTAAAAATAAATCTAATGTTTGGTAGTTTAGTACTTATCTCTCTGAGTTAGCTTAGTTGCCCACTTCTTGTGACCACCATAGTGAGGCTTGCCGCGACGCGACTAGCCTGCCTTGACGGAAGATTGACTCATAAAACTCAAGTTTTTCGCTTGCTGTGATCATGACATAAAAATCTTAGTTTGTAAAGATGTAGAAATAGGCTATAGATCATATCAACTCTATACTTACTCAGTCGACTAAAGTTATTGTAAAGGAGAAAGTATAAGTATAGTATAGGCTTATGCGCCTGAAAAAAAGTCCCCTTACCGCTTGTTTATTATATAAGCCAGCTGGAGTTAGATCTTTATAATACTCAAGTAGTGAGTATCATCGTATATATAATACTTATAATTTATAAGCTATTGCTGCCGTATAAATAATCAAAGAGATAATAATAATATAGGTTAAAGCTATCCATAATATTCCTAAATCAGGGAGAATAAGGATAAATATCAAATAACAGGTAGAAAATATAATGTATATATATATAATAATAATAATTATATATAGTTATTCTATACGTTTTCCAATAATTAGTATGAGGTGACATCTATGTATGTTATGACTAATGCCCAGGGAATATATAATATAATGAGGTGGTAGAAATATGCCAAGGATCTGATTAGGACTTAGTAGACGAAGTGATAGAGTCCCGCCCTCATAAAATATATTGAGGGATAGGTAGCGATATATTAATAATAGATTTACGAGTAGACTTGACTAGGAGGGCTTTAGTAAAGCTCCCTAGTGTAATCTCCCAAAATAGTATTAATAATCAACTCACGAAGCTGATCTATTGCGGTAGCTGACTCTAATAAGCATTTCAGAGCATAAGATCTCGACATGATTTTTAATTACCTTATAATGAAGTGCTTCACTTACTCAGAGGCAAGTTAGAAATGTGCGATGAGGACAGATCAGAAGTATAGTATGACAATATCGCCCTCTCTACTCTCTCGATGATTTCCCTTTATTGTGATTGAAATAATAAAGAGAGAAATAGAAGAGGGATGAGAAAAATTTGAGGAGTCAACACTGATTGAACATTCTTATAGCAAGAGAAACCATTTTGATTATGTAGACTTACTTTGTGTGCTAACAGAAACATAAATCATGGGGTCAATTCTTAAAAAAAAAGCTCGTATGAAGCCTCTGTTTTTTTTTTAATTTGCTCGCTTGAATCCAAGATCTATTTCAAATTAACTTTTATTTTATCTTTCAAATGAATTAAATTTCAAAATGTCACCCGTATATGCTAAAGTGTGAATAAATTTTTATATGTTGTGTGGTTAAATAACCTTTGCGTCCCAGAAACGCGAAATTACACAATCAGCAAAGACATCATATTAACATTATTTCTATTGTAAAATAGGAGAACAGGATAAACCTGGTCACTGCACATTTACTGTAATTCATGTGCAATAAATCTATATGGTGGTATAAATAAAAAGGAACGGTGGATTTGTTTTGCCGTTTCCACAATACGGGGAGATCCTACCAACAAAATAAGCGATGTTATTTCATCGAGGTGCCTCCTGTTGCAAGAAATGTCAAGAACGAAAAAGTAGACCATCTTTCCAAATACCCATACTTCTTGCTTTCATTAGTGTAAAAGATCTGATAATATCTTTGAGAGTGGAGCAAAATCCACAGAAATGGAGAATTTTCAAAGACTACTATAATTAAAGTTTGAAAACAGTTTTGTATCACAATGAAAATTCACTTCTGTCTATTCCTGTAGGTCACGCAGTACATATGGAAGAGACCTATAAAACTATTAATTAATTACATCATATCGAGTATATAATATTAATTGACAATGATATTAACTTTTACTAACATGTAAATTATTTTTGGACTAATGAATAATTTTTTAGAGTTCCCTAACCTTATTTAACTTATTATGAAATAATACATTAATAAAGTTTATAAGTAGTATATATAAACGTATTAATCATGTTCTAATAATATATGCATGCCTATAGCTTAAATGTCAATCACTAAAAAGTAATATCATTTGGTGTCTTTGAATGTTATAATGACCTTACCTTAATCAACACTTGTATAACAGTAGAGATAACATGCTGAACACAATGATTATATATTATGATAAGAACATGAAGTAAGTTCACAGTAGTAAACAGCTAATGATCGAAGAAAATGGAAGTAATTATCTTCTTACGACTAAGTATTTATAAACTGATTTCATATATTGCAAGTCAATCGTTCATAACTCTTCTTATAATGAGAGATGTGAAAAGTATTTGAAATATTAGAACCTCAGACTGTATGAAGAGTTGAGGTTAAGAGGCTGTCTGAGCAGAGAATGCAATGAGATACCAAGTACTGACTGATTATATCTAGCGAGTGAGAAAGTAGTCGGAATAATATTTGTACACTATGCATGATATGCGCAGAGATCTGTAGTGTTAGAAACTAGAAAATTGGCATGGGTATGTTAAGTGAGTGTACGAGTTAACCAGGAATATTACTAGATGTCTTCGCACGGGTAGATATTGTAAATAACTAATCGTTTTCATATATTTGTTAATATAAATCTTGAAGTCAAGGAAAATTGAGAACATGGCATTTTTGTAAAAATTAATGATACATATGTTTGGAGACTGCATTGAATAATTTTAACTGTGTTATTCTTTGGAAACTTAGAAATACAAAACCAATTGTGGATATGAGTATAGTCTACATATATAGATAACCTACATTAGCAGAAATGCGCGCTGTTTTACATATAATAATGAATCTATATAATATATATATATATATATATATATACTGTAAACACCGAATAATTACTATAACAGATGTTCTATATATATAAATATATAATGATAAACGTTATTTACTTATATTACTTTTATGACTCATCTTGCACTATACTATTCCGTTAAACAGGATAAGTAAACGAAGAAATAGTAATATAATAATCTTAAATATATATAATTTATTATTAAATACTAAAGAACTTATTTTTAGACAAAATTAGAGGTAAAATAATGCTGAAATTTATCTACAGTAACTTGAAGGTAATATTTAGTGGTGACTTATATTAAAAGTATGTTTGCCTTCTGTTTGGTTGACAATTAGAATGAGGATATACCAAATTATATCAATTTTTTTACATAATATAGCCTTATAATTGAGATAATTAAGCAGATGAGCTGTATAAATGAACAATTATATATATAGATAATATAAGTTATTCATAGACTTGTGTCACACCTAACTAAAGATTGAAAACTAAGGCACGTATAAAGGAAAAGTTAATATGTTCCCTATGAGCTTATACCGTTTTCCTTAATCTGGGTCGAACAAAGTTTATGTTAACATATATTAATAATCACCATAACATCATTGGTCAATATAAATATATACAGCAGTTCAACTATCGCCACATTAGAAATAACATAGAAATACTTTCTTTATCTTATAGCTTGTAACTTTAAGCTAGTAAGTAGATACACTACTTTCTAGATTATTATTCATTAATAATATATATATTAAAATATATATAATTATCAGAGAGTGTACCAAATTTACGCATGTCATGTATATATATATTATATATATTAGAGTTATCATGATCTAGTAACGTATATTTATCCGAACTATATATTGGTTACATATCTAATAGGTTATATCTAGTAAATAGAGTATAGCCTATATAACAAGTCACGAGAGCTTTATAATATACAGTTAAAAAAATATAGGAAGAAATTTAAGTTTAGCCTGAGGCCTATAACTTAGTAGTCAAAAAGCTGAAATATAAAGATATCCTTAGATATGTAGGAGGAGAATAGATATGAAAGTACATAATTAAAATGTGTGGTAAACAAGCTTTGTATATATCTTAAGAATTAAAGCTCTGAGACCAGCATATAAGGATTTACATTATAAAAGAAAATGATTCTATGACCAGAATCAAGGAAAACAACTTGTGACATCAAAATGGCCATAAAATCGACTGTGAGAGTGTTAATCTGCATATCACACTATTTTAGTAATGTAGAAATAAATATATTGCACCTGAAATTCCGTAATATAATTTCTAATCTGTCCCCAGCATAGAAGTAAAATATAAAATATTATCATAAATAACAAAAATTTATTATAATTTGAAATCTAGTGAATATATAAAGTTCGGGTGTCATACCAAAAATAATCTTTTCTATGATCATTTGTGTAGAGTTTTCCCACTCTATAATAAAATTATTTATATATAGAGACACGTGATTGTCTCTAAGCTAATTTTAAGATATTTAAACTGAGAACTAATAGTTTTTTAAATATTTCTCAGTACTTTTCTTTCATTCAGACTCATTCTATATAGCTAAATATAATATATTATTATTATGATACCCAGTTATGAGATGGTGAAAACTGTGTTAAATAGAGATAAGTGAACGTTACCTACTATGTAAATTCTGAACACATTTTATTTATGGATAGAAACTAAGACATCCTGACGTCTCAGAAACATGTGGTTTGACTCTATGTGAAAAAGTAATGGCGACTCTTAAGTAAAAATTAGACGTAGACTATTCCGTTTACTTATCCAGCAGTTGAGTCTTCCATAAATTAAAATGGTGATATAAATCTATACACGACTCTACCTTCATAAAAATAATCAATTATAAGCAAAAAAGAATAATATAAAATATATAAATATAGAGAGTAAAGAATGAAACTTCGCCAGTGTGAAAATTAAACGAAAGAATCTTTGGTAAAGAGTTATGAATACCATGTTATAAATAAACACAAATTATTTATCGAGATATAGAAATTCTATATCAGAGCATTGTATGTATTGTGAAATCATAAAGAGTAAGATTCATAAACCTATCAATTAATTTAGTTTCTTGCAACGAAATTCCACCAGTATTAATTATTACTGAGGATATTCATTATAGGGCTATGATACTCATACACATGAATGAAGTTTTCTATAATATTTGTTTCTTAAAAGTAAGTTTACAACCATTGATAGCGTATATGAAAATAAATTTGCGAGAGAGAAAATGAGGCATAATTATATTGACATCAAGTTTTCAAATATTAATATAGTCGCAATGTTGCTATTAACTTAAGTTAAGTTCCTTAGGTCGAGAGTTGAGTATTCTTAATGAAGATATTTATTATAATAATGAGTGAGAAAGTGAGATTTAGAGATTGGAATTAGCTGAGAAAGTAAAAGATTATAATGTGATTAATAGTGAATATTGAGATCAAGCTAAGAAAGATATCAAAAGCATCCCAACTCTCTTTAAAATATAATAAATAGGCTATATACCATAAATAAAACTTAAAATTGGTTATCAAATATATTTGGTAATATTAATATAAACTATAATAAATATATGATATATAAATAATAATAATATAATAATTAATAATAATATATAATATAAATATAATCAATAATGTTCATTTAATTGAAATGGACTATCATTTTTACATAGTAACCTTAATTGAAATTAAATGTAAGTTCAGTTAATTAAATACAATAAATTAGTTATATAATTTAATGTTAAATTAAATTTATAATATATATAATATATATATATATATTATTAATTAATATATCTATATTAATGTAATAAATAACTATAATATATATATACATAATTACATATATAATAGTATTAATTAAAAATATTCATTATATATATAATCGTAATATTTAAAATGATAAAACATGCAACATCTAAGAGGTTAGTTTATGTGCTGACATAAACAATAGCTGTTTTCAATTATTCTATTGAAAGATAATTTACTAATATAATAGAAGGTTATATATATATATATATATAATTAGTATATATATATTATATTACATATCGTATATATATATATTATATAATAGTATATAATATATATATATACTATATATTATATTATAATTATTAATATATTAATATATATTATAATATGTAATATATATATATATATATATTTATAATACTATATATATATTAATATAATATATATATATTATAATATATTATATTATTAATTAATTATTATAATATATATATATTAATATAATATATATAATATTAGTTATAATGATAATATTAATAAAATATATATTAATTATTAATTGTGTAACCCGGTCCTCACTAATAATGCGCGAATGCTAAAATTGATACAGACCGAGATCTCTAAAAATATATTAATTACAATTAAAATTATATATATATACTCCATATCCTTCAGTTATATAAATATAGTCAAGTCTCTATCGCAATAACCAATTTATAAAATGCTTCAGAGTTGTGATCGAAGTGTAGGCACAAATTAGATTGGCAAATAGTAGATAAAAATAGGTATTTATTATTAAATAATATATATATATATATATTATATATATATATATATCATATAATATAATTATAATTATTATTATAATATATTAAATTATATTATATATATATAATATATATATCATATAATATAGGCCTATATTATTTAAATATATATATATTAAATATAGTATATAATTATATTATATATATCTACAATATTGGGTACTACCTAATTCAGTGTGGTCGAAGGTATTAAATAGATATTATATATATATAAAATATATAATATATATATAATAACTATTAATATATAATATATTATTAATATATATATATATATAATATATAATAATATTATATATATATATATATAATATATATATATTATAAATTATATAATATATATACTATATTATATATATTTATATTTATAATTATTATATATATAATATATATATAAATAGTATATTACCGAGGTAGGAGAGTTGTAATAACATAATAATCCTGTATTTCATTTAATTATCATAATAATCTTTGCTGCTATATTGCGGATAGGACTCTGACGGAGCATATTATGCACCTGACACTATAAAGCAAACATACTGAATTTTAATTGGTAACGAGACAAAATAAGTCGGAAAAAGTTATCATCACGAGGTTATACCTATGTGTGGGAAGGGAGGGGGTAGTGAAAAAATTAATAAAATGGTTTCAGAGACAAGACGTCGATACTTCATGCTTGGTTGATACAGAAGAGAGAAAATGTGAGACTATATACTGAATTGAGAAATACGGATTGTAAATGGGAGACTTACGGAAGTGACACTCCACGATGAACAACTTAATTATGAGAGCTATCTATATTCTATAACAATACTTAAAAATGTAATAGGTTATTACCACAGTACAACGCACTGGTCGTAAATACTCAAACGAGCTCCACGAGAGAGTAGCAGAGTAACATAATATAGATATATATCATCGAACGTAATATGTAATGATCGTCTTGGATAGAAAATTTATTGAGAATGTTAAAATAGATATAATAAATGTGAGTATGAAATCAAGAAAGAGGAGAGTAGATAATATGAAGATGTACTTACAATAGAGTTATATATAATTGAGAAATATTTCTAGCTAGAGTGTATGAGAGCTATGAGAACAATAAATATATGAATATAATAATAAATAATGAAATAAATAAATGGTATGAAAGTAGAGAGTGTATTGTGTAGGATTGAAAGTAATAATGATCATTCGCTAGGAGTGAGAGGAGAGAGAAGGATTAGCTAATTAGAGAGGTAGTAAGACAAAAGCTATGCTGTCAAAAGTGATTATTATTCAGCGGGTTCACACGGTGAGAGCATTCTACTGAGAGCAGAAGTCAGGGAAAGGTCAGGCGAAACGCTAATTTTAAAGAATAGTAGTGTTTGAATTATATAATTTAGTCAGTTGTGAAGATTGCCAAAATATAAAGTCAGAGTATATAATATGGTTTTATTAACATATTTTAACTTAAATACAGCAGAGTAAATGGACAAGAGAGTATGTATGCTGGACTAGTAAAACCATGGGTGCTTATACATATCTGATGAGTGTGAATGTTTTGTGAGAGTAGAGAATGCGTGATTTTGGGATATTTGATTTTAATGAACTGGTATAACAACGGGTAAGATTGAAATGAGAGAGTTTTACTAGTATTGATGAATGTATGAATGTAAGAGAAGGAGGATAATTGTGTCGAGAGAGGTATATGGACGATGTATCCATAAATCTCAGAAAATAAATGAACGATCATGTACAGGTTGTCCTTCTTTTGCAGTGTTATGATGATGTTTAGTATAATGAGATAATAGGTCAGGAACGTGACACTTGTCATCTTCAGTTTGAGGGAACATATACGAGCTTATGTTTGTGCTGTACAGTTTGTCACGTATTCTTACAGAAGTCTGTTCACCAAAGAGTTTAGAGATAGGTGAGATGCATGGCTTATCGAGTTAAAGACAAAAGTGTTAGATTTCGAATAATGATTCTTTTGTGGACTTTTGTGTATTATTAGTATACAAAGAGAATAAATCGATATGATGAGAAGGATATGATTGTATCGATAAATCATATTGCATGGTTTAGTCGTGAATTGGGAATAAATAATCAAAATCATTATGCTTGTTTTTGGTATAAGCACTCATTATTTTTGAAAAGGTTGTTTTTTTTTTTATGTTGGAGGGATTGTGAGATAGAAGTGAATTTATGATGGAGTATGGAAATAATTAATGGGAATGGGGCACGGTAAGGTTATTATTTATGGATAGTGAGATAGTTATATTAAGATGTGACTTATCAGTTATAAAAAAAGCTGAACTTTAACGACCAATGGAGGTTGCGAACGTGAAAACATGAGTACTTAGGAGTAATATAATCATTGTGACGATGTTGCACTTGACAATAATCAATGTCATCATTGAGTATCTCTAATATTATGAGAATATAACTATGAATATCTAATTATATTTCTGGAACGCCTCTCCAAAGTTAAGAAGCAACACTCGCTTGCTACATGTACTCACATCATACTATGTAGAATTTTTTGCATTCAGATTTTAACATGCATAAAAACTTCGGAATGCCAGACTGTGCAAAATCAAAATGACAGAAAAGCTATTAGAAAGATGTCCTCGAAGTACAAGCCTGTCCAAGGGTTCTTCTCATCATTGGATCCTAGTAAATAGTTTTGAATGTGTGGGGTTGAAGCCAGGTGGCTTAGTAAAGCAAGAAGTAACAAAGATTAGAGTTTACTAAATTGCTGAGAGATGGACTAGTATCGATATCACGTACGAATTATAACACGAAATCGCTAAAGATGTCGTGATTGAGACTGCTGTGAAAAAATTAAGAAATGAAGAATCACAATAATCTATCGTCATGTATGACTGAACGAACTTAGCAGTGAGCTAAGCAGTGCTAGTCTAACCTTTGAAATTAAAAATCATAATACATATGTAATCATTGGATGGTCAGATGCGTGTGACGTAAATATACTCAGAGATAGCGAGAACTGTGCGATTTGAGTAATTCATATTTGCTGTCTTCATATGAGAGCAGACATGAGAACGTCAAGTCATACGCGGAATTAAATAGGCACTAATAAGAGTTGAAGAAGAGCTTATATGGCTAAAGAACTCATTTTACTATGGAGAAGAGTAAGAGGGGCGAAAGAGAGAGTGGAGAGAGCGATATATGTCGTAATACTATGTTAAGTCAATTGGTTGAGGTGAGGATTGAGATCTGATAAGTGACACGTGATTAGTAGGAATAGATATTTCCATACGACAGAGCACACATGTGCACATAGGTTCAATATGACTTAGGAACTGATTTTTTTTGCAGGAAACAAGGTGCAATAATTGTCATGAGTAGAGTAATTTCAAATGTCTGTAGAGAGACGATCCAAACTATACTACTTCCACATAAAAATGAATACAAACACATTTGACGAGAACTGTAAAAGTGAGAGAGAAAGACTGGCACACATAAGAGTTACATTATGGTTAAGTATGGAATTTAGGCACATATAACACGAGAGAGAGGTGCAAATATCGAGAGCGAGAAAAAATTAAATAATGGAGATGAAAAATCCGGTGCTGTGACGATTGAAAATAAGAGAAAATTAGATCACATGTGGTACAGATTCAAGTGAATAGCATTTGGATAGCTATCTGACGAGAGAGAAAGATCGTTAATACAAACAGTAAGGCTTATTAATCATTAGAGAAATAGAGCTTATATGAGAATAATGTCATAAAAATGACAAATGGGACACTGAATGTAAAAGCAAAACAGTGATCTATAATGCTCTAAAATTTAGAACGTTTCTGATGATGAAGCAGTGAACGCTTATGTGACTTCTAATCTAGGTTTTACGTTTGGAGTAGTGTTAATTATTATTTAATATATGGCGATTTGTTAAAGATTTACTTTTCTTTTTGAGTATGAAATAGAGCAATTCAGAGGTAGGGTATAGTACGGATATTTGTTTCACTTGTGTGAGGTAAAGAGATAAGTGAGAGAAAAATGAAAGAAGTATAGAGTCTGTTGAGACGGGGATATGGGCTTACCTAGGTTATATTGTACGCCTGATGATAAGTGAGCGCCTGTTTGATTGAGTGAGTGAAAACAATTATTTAGTATTATTATACATATTCATTTAATATTAAGTATTTATTTTAAGTATGATTAACAATATTCTAAAGAAAATTTAATAATTCAAATGTATGAACTGAGTAAAATAGGTATAAGCTGCAATACATAATGTAATTATAAGTGATATTTTATATACACACACCATAATAATATGACGAACACGCTGAGGATCTAATGTAGAAATATTTATGCATAAGAGATTTTGGTATCATGTGAAATAGTACTAAAGGGAACATCTATATTCACAAAAATTTTTAAGTAGGTGAACTCCTGTTAAATTCCTCTACGTACTTGGTAACTGATTATTTTATGCTTACCGAGTAATCGGAAGCTAAATGAGACATGAAGAAGAAACGGAACGTAACAAAGCAGGTTTACTAATTCTGGACTTCTAATTATTATTACACAGATGTTGAATGACATACACCTGTAGGGGAACTACTCTGCATTCATGTTTCTACTAAACATACTATAATACCTAAATAGGAATATAACTACATAACTAACTATACTACTAATAACTACTACCTACATACATATTACAAATAATGATAACTATGCACGCATAATATTTTATATAATAACCGCGATGTGCTTGTTAATAAATTTTGATGAAGTATTTGAGTATCATCACGTGAATAAGCTTATATGGTCAGTATTTTTTTATAATTGTTAATGAGAAACTGATCAAATTATTTATATAATTATATATATATATATATATAATATTATATTATATATATTACATATATAATATATATATTATATATACAATATATATTATATATTACTATATATATAGTATATCATATATATACTATATATTATATATATATATATATATATAGTATATATTATATATATATTATATATTATATATATATATATATATATATTATATTATAATATATCATACTATACATATATAATATATATATTATAAATATTTATATATAATAATATAATAAAGTGAAAAAATTATATATATATACATGAAATAGGTATTAAAGGGAAAACTTATAAAATATTACAGAGTTTTGAAAGTAATAGCTAGTTTCATACAAGAATCACTAATAATAAACTCAATTTTCTCAACGTTCGTTGAATATCAAAATATAAATTATATACATATTATATATTAAGGAGCTCATATCAATATATTATTATATATATTTATGTTGATATAATATTATTCACTATATCTTAAGTTTTATGATAATATTTCAAATATAAATTAGTCCTATTTATTTGATTATATGAATAAAATTGATTATTCAATCATAAGAGTCATCATTATATATTTTAATAGACAAATGGTAGCGTAATTATTAAAGTTAATAGACTCTTATTTTTCTATTTAGAATACATATATATACCACGGATCCTTTTCTTTCGATTGTATTCCATTATTCACTATTTAACGAGGTTATTATCATATACTTATTTATCTCCTAATCTATTTCATATCAACTTGATAACTTGGTTGCACTCGTTCTTCTTTTTTAAAATTTTCGTTATTATATTGGAAACTTCTCTTCTGATCTTCGCTGATTTCAATATAATTAATTTCGTTAATACGCTAATCGATATTAATATTAGATCGAGATTAACAATAATATATCGTTTCAAACCGATATTATGTATTATTTATTATCAATAATACACTACACACGTTTATTTTAATATTAAGTTTCACTCTTTGTTTCAGATTATGTATTACAACTTGGATATGCATTTTTTTCAGAAATAAATAAAAAATTTATGTATACGCATGGTGTTGTTATGGATAAAAAAGATCAAATATAATAAATATACTTTTACATATCGATAAGATAAGCATTAATCGATGAGAGAAAGTCAAAAGTAAAACTATACTTAAATAGCGATATCTTAATTATATATATTTATATATCAAAATAACTGAGGAACTATAAAAATATACACAATTAATATAGGAACATAATATATATAGGATATCTGGATTTTGATATCTGATGAAAATGGCGTACGTAAATGTTATAAAATTTGATAAGTGGTAATATAACAAATTGATATATCAGTAAAAAAGTTAGATGATGATAATTTCTGCTAACACAATATTCAAATACCTTTAGATTTATAAAAGGAATCCAATAAATATAAGTCATGAGACGAAGTAAATATTTAGAATTAAGTAATAGAACTATATTACTCTCGATTGCTATGTAATGTGGAGTATTGTGTGTGTGTAATATTAAACTTCCTATTATTTCACGAGATGAGAGCCGTAAGGTCAAAGGATGGTATAACAAAAGGAACGACGTTGAGTAGATCAGCAAACGTAGTATGTAGTAAAGAATGAGAGGAGGTGTCAAGATTGTGATGTATGGAAGAAACAGAAATATGACCTGTCAATGTCCGAGATCAATGGCAACAATCAAGTTGGATGATAGGATATAATATATGTGAGGCTTAACAATTAGATTGGTATGAAATAGAAGGAATGAATGTCGTATGCTAATCAAATAGTCTGTACTCACCAGTACGCTGACCAAATAGTGAGAAATCGGTTAGTGGAGAACATGATAGGAGATTGAATTGAGGAATGAATGAAGTATACACATTGAGGCTCATAATAAAAATGAGCAAATCTTATTCAAAGCTATAGGAGATCTACGAGTCACAAGGCGTTTGGATAGCTCAATGATATGAGGTATAAGATGTTACATCAAACATAGATGTTAAATAATTAGAATACAGTAGTTAACGTTGCAACTATGGTGTGATAGAGAGTATTATAGTGACGAGAGTATCGTGTATCCAGGTGATAATAGATTGAAATGAATAAAATTAAGGAATATACCGAGAACGTATTATAGAGAGAGCACTGATAAAGTATACTTGTTGGTATAAAGAAGGGCGTATATATCGAGGTACTATAAACGAGAGTGTATTATAGATGATTTGTGTCATTAGAGGGCAAAAAGAGTTGGGATAATTATAGCAACGGTTTAACTGAACATAAAATTGGATAGATGTACTAATTTCGCTATTTCAAAGTCTTGAACGCAGAATTATTTACTGCGAGTATATAATAATTACGTGGTGAGTGTGCTGGAGGATACGTCATGCGTACTGAGAGACTCTAAAGAAATTAAGTATATGAGATATGATTAGGCTAAAAATAGGATAGGTCATTGATCGTTGAGTAGGTCCAGCATCTGCGTTCCTATTTACCCTAGAATAAAAGATGAACTAATTTCTGCTTAGCTAAAAAAAAGAGCTAGTGATATATTGGTGGGGTACTTAGGCATAGGAGAGCTTAGTAGCCCTTAAAAGGATGAAAACCCTACATATTGACTGAGATAAACTACTATATACTGCAGATGACTTACTGATCGTAGTCTTAGTAAACGTACCTAGAATGGAAATTTTATTTAACTTAGAGACAGACGAGCTATCTCAATATTTCACCTATCTGCCGTACTATATATATAGTAGGGAGGATATTACCAGGGGGAGGTAGCTATTCCTATATCAAAACTATTGCCTCAGCAATGTTCTGTATTACTTTACACTCATTTATCTGATTTCTGGTATTATACAGTTTCAACACCTTAACTTACCATATTGGTAGATTGAGTATATATAAGTGTATAATATATTTATAATATATTTATAATATATAATATTAATATAATAATATATAATATATATATATATATATATATATATATAATATAATATATATAAATATTTTATATATATAATATATATATATATATATATTATTGATAGAAAATTTAATCATATTTTTATATATATGAATATTTGGTATATATTAAATGATAATATATATATCATACTTGTACTTATATATTGGGTATGTGAATAATAAAGAATAATGTGAGGGGAATTTTATGCCAAAAATGAAGGCACATTAATAATTGCTATCTAGCCCCCTACTATATATATTCACAATTATTTATTCGGTTGCAAGTAATACCTAGAGGTCTTAAACTTGAGACTTTTACTATTTATAATTAGAAGAAAAATATTGTAATATATATCAACATAGTAGTTAACCCCTCAATTAAAAAGGGTAGTTTATGCTACAAGTTATCGTAAGTCCAGGATTTGAGGTTCAAGTATCAAGTACACTATGATACTAATATACATAAGTATCTAGAATTATGTTTACATAGTAACATAGTACAAGCAATTTGTTAAGGTACTAAGTATACATAATAAGTAGCATAGTAATATGGTATTAAGTACATTATAAACTAATACAAGTTAAACTTACTGCTTATGAAAAACTTGCAATATATATATATCTAAATACAATCTAAATCACATATCATCAATTACATCAACCCTCATCTTCTCTTACCCTCAAAAGACTGGAGTAATAGTGGCCGTAACTATGCCCGGAAAACAGAAAAATATAGTAAGAAGATAATAATGAATAAAGCAACATATATAAAAAGAAAGTCCCGACTTATCCAGAGAGTCATACTCAATTATATACTTAATCTAGTTATGAGAACTCGTTAGCAGTCAGAAAAAATCTATCCTAGAGCATACACGGGTAACCAACTAGATGAGGAGCCTCATCATATCGATCAATATCGTACAATGTGAGTGGATTTATCCATTAATCCTATAGAGCGCCAATTTTGGTGGTGCTTACATCTAACTACATATACTCATACTACTCACAAATACCCCATCCTATTCTACATCCATGTTATGCAATCCTTTTCTTCTCTAGCTAATACCTTGACCAAATATTCTAAACTATTTTCTCTCCTACAGTAGCATTCCTTTAATTCCTGACCTCATATTCACATCTTAATTATCTTCGGTCTCACCATATCCAAGCGCGGTCTAGATATCCTAACAACCTAGACAGACGTCATCTTAATAAAACATGGGTACTTGTATATACGTAATACCAGAAACATATCTATCTCTTAATTTAGTTTGAATGCCGCCATCCATCTTATCGACAAATAGAGCACAAATACAGATATAACGTCAAACTGTACACATTATATATTATATATATTTCCTCCGGTGATGTCATTATACGCAGAAAGAAAAAGGCACAGATATAAATATCTGAAGTTAATCTCAAACATAACTCTCACTAATAAGAACGTTTTACACTTCACCTGTCTATTATTTATCTACTCTCTATTTGTATCACACACCTAAACCACGGCGACACTATACTGAATTCTTGTTTTTTCATGCAAGCTGTTTACTACAATGTTGTTTAACACTTTCAGATCGAATTATCCGATTATTTTTATTTCTTTCAAAAGCCTATTGAAGCATTAGATTAGAAGTGACCTCACGTCCTAACCTCTATTCTCGATTATGAAACTTAAAATATCCAGTGAAAACATGTTACGTGTATACAACAAACTATTACGAGCTTACCACTCAGTCGTAAGTAACCTAGCAGACACACCAAATACATAGACTTCATAGAAATTACCTTTTACAATCATCACTACAAACGATTTAATATGCAATACCAGCCACTTAGTGCCATTCACAACTTTGAGATCTATACATATCTTCATGCATTAAATCACCTGAGCTACCTTTATCATAACATTAATATCCTAAATATTATTATAATATTTCGAGACACCACTTTTAATTCCTAGGCATGCTTAAACTACTTATGTACTAAACATATAATAAACTTATCACTCACACCGAAGGAAACTGATGTCAACTCTAACACAGTCACAAAACTCAACTAAGAAATTCCTTACTCTTATCTACGTGTTCCGTACGCATGTAATCGAGAGAGAGCATCCCTCCCTTATTCACACACCCGATAATCCACCACAACGAAGATATTGAGTGCTATAACCAGAAAGTCGCGCTCTCTTCATTAATCGCTATGTTCCCAACAAATATGCGAGGCCAAGCAAAACGAAATTAAATGACCTCATATTCACTTAAAGGTTACAATGGAAGATCCCCTCTACTTCTTCTTAACATAATCTCATGTCGTTAATCACATTCTAACAACTCTAACGATTGTCGGAGTGAATTCCTCAAAATATAGTATCATATATATATAATATATATATATATACCTTACACTATTTAATAATCATCCTTTCATAACCTCATCCATCTACAGATTGGATCGCCAAGGAGGCATAGCACATCCCTGTCTCACTCCTCTGCATTAATATTAACCATTCACTTTCGACTCTATTTATTCTTACACAATCTTCCTTCATAATCGTCATACATACTTTTGGATTCCATCAGAAACTACCAACCAAACCTATATCACTATACACCTGACAAGAGCTTCCCTATTCCATCCTAATATACCCTGTTGCAACATCCATAAATCCTAAATACATTTATCCTCTCCTCCTCCTCATCTATCCCCACCTCTTCTTCCATCAATTTCAGATTTGTCCAGCACATCTTCTTACCACTCTAAACGCACCTTGTTCTACCAAAAAATCAGTTCTTCAGTAATTCGACGCACTCTTTCACAAAAGTAGCAGCATATATCTTCTCTACAAACAACTCAATAAACTAATTACCGCTAACTAAATACTCTTACAGTTACCTTGATCCCCTTACCCTTCATTATAGGGTACTAATATTGCTCTCATCCAATCCCTCGGAACTTCATATCCACTTACCTAATATAAAATCATTATTGTTATTCACTTCAAAATATGCAAATTATGTCAATTTAATAACGCCTATATATTATATTTATATATACTATAATATATAATATACTAATATATATATATATATATAATAATATATATATAATATATTATATACATATATAATATACATATTAATAATATAAGTATTTAATTTAATGCAGTCAGTAATGTATATATTATATAAATATACCTTTATAATGTATATCTAAAGCCCTACCCTTTATACAAAAAATCCAACCGTACTGATCAATTGGTGAAAGGGTGTAATCGTTTGGTAAATAGAATCCATAGAACCCTTAAACCATGGCATCAACTAAAGAGAGAGAGACATTATAGTGGTCCTACTCAAATAAAAGGACCTATAGCTCAATCACTATACGCAGAGCCTTCTCCTTCAGCCTGAAAACGATCCTACTCGTCTGACAGCTAAAATTCTCCACACTAACTTACACTTGGTGAGAGATTACTAATATTGAACACATTCCATATACTTCCCGACACATGCACCTGAACTCTTCTCTCTTCACTCTAAAATCCCATTATATTCGTGAAAAGACAGAGAGAGATAGTCCTGCGCGCTCTACACAACTATGAGATCATAACAGCTGTTCAGCCACAAATATTGTATTGAATCATAAAAATTAGAATTCTATCAAAAATAAAACACAGAGCATCGTAAAGACCACGCTCCGCTTATTCTAATTGATAGAAAAAAATTCATTAAATACCACACTCTTGTTTTTTCAAAACATTGAGCTGATTCACATACTCGCCTGAACAACAGACACACGACTTTATTTTGAACGTAATCAAACATAAATATCAGGATCACTTCAAAACTGCGCATTTATTAGCTTATCACACGAGGCACTCAACCACCATATCACATGTTAATAATCTATAAATAGCAACGCCCGCCAACAACTATACCATCAAAATTTCGTAACAAATTCCCCCTAAGAAAGCGAGACATTTATAGGAAAGAAAAACATTAAAGGAGCAAAAGAAAAATCAAACTCTATTCCTATCTGGAGGCGACTTAAATGACCACCTTACATTGCTAGGTGGATACCGAAGACTTACACACATCTGAATTCAAATGGAAAACTAATCTATATTGCCTTAATACATGAGAACATTTGAAACACTGTCTGAATATCTCCTATAATTCAACATCAAGAAAAAAACTCCCCACACTACGCTTAGACTATCCCTGCAGTTCCGCAGGAACAGCCGAGTAACTAATACCCCCGGCCTCTACAAACCTAGAAACAGTGCACTAATGTAGGTATGTTTCCCTCTTCCCTAAGTCCTATACATCAGCGACGAACCTTGGACTCATCATATAACTCACATAAATCACCCTATTGTGACCTTAATACAAACTCAGACCATCTCCCATACTTCACTAATCCTCATATATATATATATATAATTCATCTGAGATCACCCAGAGGTAGTACCAAAACTCAAAAATAAAGTACTACCTATATATATTATATATATATCTTACAATTTAACTATCTTAACAAAATAAGCTAACTGGACATACAGAATTATACTAAACATGATCTATGAATACCCATATATAATCCCGTATCTTACAGCCTAATACATGACATAGACAACATTAGCACCTCCCATCATTCCATCTTAATTTAATAATCAAACACTCACAAAATCTATCAAATCATGTAAATATAGGACAAAGAAATATATCTATACAATCCTAAATCATTTAAACTACTACTTAACTACCAATATTATATCTAACCTATAACACTTACTAGTACTATAATCTCATATACTATAAATTCAGCATATAGTCTTAAATAAAATTAAATTTATATTACTATAATCACAGAAAAGTCAATCTCCAAACATTAATTTCTAAACAAAATTCAGACAATCATAGTCTTGACATATAGTATCCATAAAACTATACAATTCAGAAATATAATTACCACCTCACCTCTACACGAATCTTCTCAAATTCACTATCCTTATTAGACAACATCCCTCCCTTTCCACTACCAAAACTAAACAGGCAGAAAAAAGCTTCGGCAAAACACTACGAACTAATATCTCCCGTAAACCTACTCTCCCCATTAATAGGTTATATAATAAAAAAAAAAATACCAACTTCAGAAAATACTTTCCCATCAAGATTATCTAGATCACCATTCACAACCTCCTTTTATTACTAACCTAAAACTATAAATATCAGAGACATATATCTACAAAATCACTGTTATAAATATAAAATTTCAACTCAGACAACAGGAGACCAGTACTCATATATCTCTAAAACTTCACTACCTGAAACACCTAATAAGCGATAGGAAAAGCAATGCCTCCTCATCTACAAGAAGATTATTTTAACAAATCTATACTAAGGAGAACACTAAATATCAATTATATTAAATAACACTCACAATTTATCTAGGTATCAACAATGAATTCATTATCTCCAAATTGAGAGAGAGAATAAACTTATAAAATAAAGACTCACCTCAAAATAGCCTCAACCTCCTTATCAAGATACATAATATCTCTCTTTTCTCTCCCAACCTAATATCAGCGAAACTGCTGAGGAAACTATATTATAATAAAAAATAATATTCCCCATCAATATTCACCCTCCCCAGAATACAACATTGAGATTTAAAGGCAATTATAACTTAAATTATATATCAATACATATACAAAGCCCTCACCTCCCTCACACAATTACATATATTAATGTAAATTCATACCAAATCTCACCATCACACAGATTAACATAACTTACAATATCACCATTATCGTACTATTAACAAACGCCTTTGACACTTAAGTTCAAAACCCTA